>PVLC010017769.1:10755-33303 GCA_004027655.1 Graphiurus murinus
TACTGGGGATTGAACTCAGAGGCATTCTACCTCCAAGCTATACCCCCAGCCCTATTTTTTATTCTTTATTTTGAAACCGGGTCTCACTAAGTTGCGGAGTGCCTCACTTAGGTAGCTGAGGCTGGCCGCGAACCCGGATCCTCCGGTCTCAGCCTCCCAAATGCTGGGATTACAAGCGTGCGCCACCACGCCCGGCTTTCCTTGTATGTCTTCTGTTCATTGTCTTGTTTAGGAAGGCGGGCCCTCTGAACCCTAAGTTAATGTGTGTGTGTGTGTGTGTGTGTGTGTGTGTGTGTGTGTGTGTGTGTGTGTTACTGAGGATTCAACCCAGGGACATTCTATCTCTAAGCTATACCCCAGCCTGACTTTATTTTTTATTTTGAAACAGGGTCTCCCTAAGTTATAGAGGGCCTCACTGAGTTACTGGGGTTGGCCATGAACCTGTGATCCTCCTGTCTCAGACCCCAAGTACTGGATTACAGTGTGTGCCACTGCGCCCGGTTTCTTCAGTGCCTGTCTCAGACTCCCAAGTACTGGGATTACAAGCATGTGCCACCAAGTCTGGTTTAAATTAACCTATTTTAAGTAGGTCTAAACAAGCTTTTAAAATGTTAAGATTAAGCTGGGCGTGGCAATTCATGTTTGTAATCCTAGCAACTCAGGAGGCTGAGTGAGGAGGATCACAAGCTGAGGCCATTCTGGGAAACTTAATGAGACCCTACCTCAAAATAAAAAATGAAAATCCAGGCATAGTAGTGCACATCTATAATTCCAGGACTTGGGAGACTGAGACAGGAGGACTGCAGGTTCAAAGCCAGCCTCAGCAATATAGCAAGACTCTCAGCTACCTAGTAAGACCCTGTTTCAAAAAACAAAATATAAAAAGGGTTGGAGGTGTAGCTCAGAGGTAGAATGCACTAAGGTTCAATCCCAGGCACCACAAAAAAACAATTTTTTTTTTTTTTTTTTTGGTGATGGTACTGTGGATGGAACCCAGGGGCCTTCTAACTCCAGGGTACACCCCTAGACCTATTCTTTATATTTTATTTAGAAACAAGGTCTCACTAGGTTGCTGAGAACCTCACTGAGTTGCTAAGACTGGCTTCGAACCTGTGATCCTCCTGTCTTAGCATCCCAACCACTGGGATTGCAAGCATGTGTCACCACACCTAGATAACAAAAACTTTTTATTTTTTATTTTATTTTTGCGGTACTGGGGATTGAACTCACGAGCATTCTACCTCCGAGCTATACCCCCTGCCCTATTTTTTATTCTTTATTTTGAAACGGGGTCTCACTAGGTTGCGGAGTGCCTCACTAGGTAGCTGAGGCTGGCCGCAAACCTAGATCCTCCTGTCTCAGCCTCTCAAATGCTGGGATTACAAGCGTGCGCCACCATGCCCGGCTTTAACAAAAACTTTTTAAATCAAGGAATTCACTGTTATTTTTTCTCTTTTTATTTTTGTGGTACTAGGGAATGAACATAGGGATTCTCTACCACTGAGCTACCCCCCAGCCTTTTTTATTTTTTATTTTGAAACAGGGTCTCACTAATTAATTATTGCATGTTGGCCTTAAACCTGCGATCCTCCTGCCTCAGACTCCCAAGTACTGGATTACAGGTGTGTGCCACTGCGCTCGGTTTCTTCAGTGCCATTTCTGCCTCTTTAAAACATACCAGGAAGCTGGGCATGATGGTGCATGCCTGTAATTCCAGTACTTGGGAGGCTGAGATTGGAGGACCACAGGTTTGAGGAAAGCCTCAGCTAGTGAGACTCTCATTAAGCTAGCGAGACCCTGTTTCAAAATGAAAATAAAAATCAAGGCTGGGGTTGTAGCTCAGAGGTAGAATGCCCTGGGTTCAATCTCCAAATCCCCAGGACCACAAAAAAAAAAAAAAAAAAAAAAACCACACACACACACAAACACATATACCAGGGAGCTGTAGCACACACTTGTAATTCTAGTACTTGGGAGGCTGAGACAGGAGGATTACAGGTTCACAGACAGTGTCAGCAACTTAGTGAGGCCCTCTGAAACTCAGTGAGACCCTGTTTCAAAATAAAAAATAAGATAGGGCTGGGGGTGTAGCTCAGAAGTAGAATGTCCCTAGGTTCAATCCCTAATACCACTAACAAAACGGAAGCTCATCTATGTTAAGCATGCAACTGAGGCGGAAGGCCAACACACACACCCATGCTCACACTAGTGTACACACTCACATACTAGTGTACATGTGCACATACACACTCGTCTGGTGCACTAGACACAAAACGACAGACATAAGAGACAGAACATGAGAAAGAAAATGAGGCCCGAAAGTCTGACCACATCAGGAGCACGCAGGGAGGCCACCAGGCTGCAGCGATGCCCAAGCTCACCGCCTGGCTCCCACGGCACTCCAGCGGTGGCAGCACAGGTGGCCATAGCCAGCGAGGGCTTCCCAGGAAGCCCCGGGCAGGCCGTGTCCCTTGACACAGCAGGGCTCACTCAGGAGTGCTCGCAGGTGCTCTGCCACGACGGCCTGCCCACAGCCCTGCTGTATTGTATGTGATATCATCCAACCATCACTCAAGCCTGCTGTGGCCAGGCCTCCAGTCACTGTTGTAATAGGCCTCATTGATGTGGTGTCCCTGCTGCCCCCTACTGGTGCAGCATCTGCTCTACACCCAAGAAAGACAGGGCATACTTGCAGGGTGTAGGCGGTGTGAGCTCCCGCCCCCCTGCCGGTGCTGCCAAAGCTCAGGGCCAGAAGAGAGATCCACAGACAAGGGCTTCCCCGCTCCACTGCACACCAGGGCAGAGAAGGGGGTCCGGGCATAGCCTGGCACCTCCCGTGCTTTCCTTGCACTTACTTAGCAACAGACTGGATGACCTTGGAAGAAGTATCCTTGAGGTTAGTGAAGAGCCGCTCTGTCCCACCCCGCAGGATGTCAAGGAACCCACCGTAGGGCTGGTCATACTCCGCCAGAGCCAGGCCTGCAGAAGAGATGGGCCTGGGCAGGTCAAGGGCACAGACAGTACGCAGGGGCAAGAGGCTCCGGGGAGGCTCTATGGCCCAACTTGCACCCAGCAGAAAGCCTGGCCTGGCACGGCTGACCACCCTCCCCAGCACTCCAAGGAAGTGGCTGAGGTGGGCACAGGGGCTGTATGGCTATGCTTAGACACAGCTTCCAGCTGGAGATCTACTGACTCCAACTATGGCTGCAACTTGAGACCGCATTACCCAGGCTGTGACTCCTTGTGAAGGGCCACAAGAGTGGACCCTGAGGCTACAGGTCCTGGAGGGAGGCCTTCAGTGGCCTGGTAGTAATAACCAGTTGAAGCCTCTGCTCAGCTCCAAGTCTGCACAGCATGCCACGGAACCTAGCACCCCGAGAATCCCCTTCCCCATGACCAGTGGAGATGCATATGCTGGGCCCATGGGGTGTGGACCTGTAGTGCCCAGAACATTGGAGCAGCCAGCTAAAGGGGCCAAACCCTTTCCCAGGAAAATGAAGATCTGGAGAAGGACCCAGAAGAGCTTCCCCAGCCCCAGATGGAGATCAGGAGGGCACTCAGCCATGGTCAACAAAGTCTCCTCCCTGCCCCAGGGCCCTCCTCACTCCTCATAAGCAAAAGTCCCTCCAGGGACACTAGGCCCCTCACAGATGCACACTTTGCCTGAGGTGGAAGGCCTCTCTACCACATGGACCCACCTCAAACCACCACAACTGGCCTTCCCACTTCCGGTCTACACCCTCTCCAGTGGCCCCGCCCCACCTCCACAGGTGCCTCCAGTGCTGGGCAGCCTCAGGCATGCCTGCTAACCCTGCCCAAAGCAGGTCTGGCCCGGTTCTCAGCACCTGTGACGCAGTCCAGGCCACAGTGACCTAAGGCAGGTCTTGGACTGCAAGGTGTTAGCCTGACCTCTAGACAACCCAGACTGACCCAAGATGACCCCAGCCACGAGGCGGTCAGCCCTGCTGGACCCCTGGTGGCTCAAGCTTGCTCTCCTGGACCCTCCCCTGGAATCTCTTCCTCAGCTGACTTTAGCCCGAATCCTCCCCTTGGACCCCACACCACATCCTGAGCGCACGGGCTGGACTGAGTCCCAGGGAAAGGGGGAGCCCAGCCTTGCGATCTGTCTCCCACTACTAGACTGGCCGTCCCGCAGGAGCAGGATTCTGGACCCTGCCCAAGACATGCCGGGCGCCTGGTGTACTCACTTCCACTGTAGCCGCTGCTCACTGAGCCCCCAGGAGGCCCTGGGTTCCCGTAGCCTCCATTCTGCTCCAGCAGCTGTAAGAGTCAAGGGCACAGAGTCAGCCCCCAGGGTCAGAGCTAGGGCGCACCTGCCCAACATCCTGTGCCCTTAGCCTGTGAGCCCAGCACTGGGCCTTAGGCAGTGCACCCTCTTCTGCTCTGCTGTGACATGCAAGGGAAGGATTTCCCACGAGTCTAGGCAGAGAGCAGGTTGCACTGGGCAAGGGAAACCTCCATGCACAGCTCTGATAACCCAAGAGCAGCTGCTGGCCTCAGGCCCACACCACCACCTACTGCAACACAGCTGACCTGTAGGTTCCCAAATTATAGATTCTGTTCCTTGTCTTTCCCATTTCCTCCTGACCCACTCATAGCTCTGAACCAATGCTCAGGACAACCCAGGAGCAGCTGCTGGCCTCAGGCCCACACCCTGCCTACTACCATAATGTGACCGGCAGGTCCTCCTCCAATCTCCTCCTGGTTCTCTTGCCCTGTGTGCAGACCTGTGGCCCAGAAGGCACCAGCAACTAGGGTTCTGGTGCGGGGCTCCTCCCACTGCCTCTGCGGGTGGCAGCTCCATTCCACAGCGAGCTCAGCCCTGCAGGCGGCCCCAAGGAGTTTAATGGGTTCTATGAGTACCTGGGTTAGGATGCGCTTAGCATCCCCATTGACCAGAGGCACCTCGTCCCTGCACACCCTGAAAAAGCAAGCCCCATAGCCACTCCATGGGCCCCTACGACCTCCAGGGCCACTGGTACACATTCTACAAGGACCTGAGGGTAACAGGCGTGGAGGCCCAAGTCACACAGCCACAGAGCAAAGCCGCCCGGAGACACTACCTAGCTTTTCAGCCATTTTCTTTGAAACTGATCTGTCACCCCTAGACCACAGAAACTTCCTGTCAAGACCTGCAGTGCCATCAACTCACCAGCCTTGGAATCCCTGACACCTTAAAACATGTCTTGCTCCCAGCTTCAGGCTTTCCTCCCAGGCACCCCCATCGCAGCACCAATGGCCCCTGAAGTACCTCCCGTTGCTCCCCAGCCCTCAGGAATGTGCACCCAAAGCCACCCCACAGGAATCACAAACCCAATCCCCTCCACCCACTTCCTGTCCTAAGCTCCCCATGCCTGGACAAGGACTCAGGCCAGTGACTCTGGCCATTCTCCCACGTGCTGCACTGGCCCCCCAGGAGCACAGCTGGCACCACAACCCCATTACCAGCCCTGCTTCAACAGCTCTTGAAAAATCCTGTTTCCAGCTACGAGGGGTGAGAGGACATGACAACCAGAAAGAACAGAAGCCACAGTTCCAGGAGCAGGGCTTCGCTTCGGCAGGAGACAGGCAGGGCCGGAGGGGAGGGTAGCCACAATTGACCTTAGCCCAAGCTTTGCACAGGCAGGGGGGACCCCAGAGACACCTGGGGACCCTGCTCAATCCTGGAGAGTGTGGGCCAGGCCTCCTGGCTACTTTGGGAAGGGTTTTGCAGCCAATATACTATGGGACTCTCCTGGCTTGCCCACTCTCCCCCTGCAGGGGACTGTGGAGGCCTTAGCCCAGATACCTGTCAGGCCCTCGACACTGTCAGCACTCAAGTAAGCTGAGTGGGTTTAGCCTGCAGGCGATGGCAGCTGAGGCCACAAAAGCACAGCTGGATACCTGACTCCAGAAACCTTAAGATGCAAAAAGCAACACACATCACCTGAACCAGCAACTACCAGACAGTTCCAGAGGAATGACCCTCAGGCTCATCCAAACATGAGGCCTCCTGAGCCAGGACTCAGGAAGCTCCAGAGTCTCCGCCCTGGGCTGAGGGGGTAGGGGGGCTCTACAGCTGTTAGAACAACAGGGAACCCTCAGGGTAATATGGAGGCCACATCATGACAAGCAACCCTCAAGGGTCCAGACACACCCACAGCTGCATGGCACCATTACCTCTGTGAGGGGTGCCTTGGGGTTCACGTTCCTGGCTGCTGCAATCTCCTGCAGCTGGCGCACCACCTCGCCGATGGACAGCCGCTCCTCAGGGTTGACCTTCAGCATGGCACCTGCAGCACAGCACGGCAGCACACACTCAGCAGCCCCAGGTCGGCCCTGGGCCAGAGCCAGACAACACCACCTGCTCTGGCGGAGTTACAGATGCCAGAGGCCACTTGCTTTGTAACAGTGCTGACTTCAGAAGCAAGGAAGAGATTTACAAAGCGAAAAGCAAACGGGGTGGGCAGATTGGAAGCTCCACAAAAAATCCCCGACCCAGATATGATCAGCACAGCAAGGAAGGCAGGAGACGTGGGGCAGTGTGAGCCCAACAGGGAGGCTCACCTCCCCAGGCCCTGGCGCCAACTGAGCTCATAAAGGGAACTTACGAATGAGGTCGTGGAAGACTGTGTACCGAGTATCACTTGCAGGAATTGAGTACTTCCCATTGACGATCCGGAGTTTTGCTCCATCCTCAAAAGGATGCTGCCGGAAACACAGCAGGTACAAGATGCAGCCCAGGGCCTATGAGAACAAGAGACAGACTGAGCTGGGCCTGGGGAATGAGGGCACAGGCTGAGCCAGGGCATGTGGAGTCCAGGGCATGGGCTGGGTAGGGTCTGTGGGAACACGGGGATAGGCTAAATCAGGCCTCTGGGATGGAGGGCATGGGCTGGGCCAGGGTCTGTGGGGAGAGGGGACAGGCTGAGCTAGGGCAGGAAGACAAGGGCAAGGCCAAGCCAGGGTCTGAGGAAAGAGACAAAGGCTAAGAGATAGGAACAGAAGAGAAGCCCCTTCCTCAGGGAGCCAACTGGGCTCTGGTCTCTTTGGTTTTATGGAGAGTGACACCTGGTTGTGACTTACAAGCAGGCCAGCAACAGCGTGACCCACCACGAATAGCCTAACTCCTTCCATCCTCACCCAACACAAAGAACTGCCTAGGTTACAGCAGCAAAACTCCAAACTCTATTGTCAGATCAAAAGGTTCCCTTCAAAATCACATGGTTACCATTCGGGCATGGGTTCTGTGGATTGGCAGGCACCAGCAAGGACCTCTCCACAGGAGGGCTTGCCCAGTGGCTGATGGGGCCAAGTCCCATTCTGACGTTCCCAGCCACAGCATGGGGGAGCAAAGGGCAGTGGAGAGCAGAGGGTCTCTACAGAACTGGCCTCCTCCCGTGATTCATCCTATCTCCCACGCCCAACTGTGTGAGCAGAGAAAACTGGCGGTGACCGAGACACCAGGACTTTATCTAGCCAAGAGCAGGAGCCAAACGGGCCCCAGATGAAGCATGGCCAGCTGTGTCCTCACTCCTGGATACGTACCCAGGGCCACACACTCAGGTGGCCAAGATGGGAAACGCTGAAGGCACAGTGTGGGTCCCCATTTCAAACACAGCAGGTCTCCACCTAAACCCAACGGGCAAATACGTGTCCACAGCAGGGTCAGCACTGGCCCCTGGCAAGCCTCGCGTCACGGTGGCTGGTGCCATCACCAGGGAATGCCAGTGGCTCTGGCCACTGCAAGGAGGGTGCAAGAGCACAGCATGCACAGGGCTCACCTCAAAGGCTAAACAATGGAATGTGATGCCATGAAACAGACGGCACACAACTCCTAAAATCCTTGGGCTTCTCAAAATGACAGGTGTCCTTTCTATGCTGAGGTGACGGGGGCTGGCCACAGTAGGTAGCTCCAGGATGGGGTTGGTCATCAGAGACAGAGGACCAGAGGGCTGGCCTTTAGTCCCACTGCCAGCTCCAGGATAGGGAGAAGTGAAGGTTGAGCTCAGGGCCAGAAGCCAACGATGCAATCAGTCATGCCTACCAATGAAGCCTCCATGCAACCTAGGGACAGGGTCCAGGCAGGCCTCTGGGTGGCTGGACAGGTGGAGAACCCGAAGGGCACACCTGGGTGGGGTATGGAAGCTCCACACCCGTCCCCCATGCCTTACCCTATGCATCTCGCCATCCACATCCTTTGTAACGTTCGTTATTTAAAGAATGGTAAATGTCAACAAACGCATCCCCGAGTGTTCTGAGCTGCTCTAACCAGTTAATCAAACCCAGGAAGGGGTTGTGGGAAGCCCAGTTTGTGGCTGGTTGGTTAGAGGCACAAGGTAGGATAACTTGGGCTTGCACCTGCATCTAAGGGGCAATCTTCTCAGGGACTGAGCCTTGCCCTGTGGGCTCTGACACCGTCCTTGATGGTCAGGGTCAGCACTGACAGGGACTAAGGAGGTCTGTGGGAACTGACTGCTTGTTGCTCATGGAACAGATCCGGCTTCTGAGGCCACACACGTCTTCTTGACGACCATGGCAGTGTAAGAGCAACACACTGCCTTTGGTTGACGGGGATGGGCCCTGGAGCGGAGCACAGGGTCCAGGCGTTGGTCAGCCGTGGCTGAGACCCTGTAGGTCAGAAGCTCATGCCAGGGTTGCTGGGCAGGGGCAGAACTGCACCTGGGCAGGTCCCACAGCTGCCGCCTCTGCTGGCTCTGCTCAACTCAGCTCCGCTAGAAGTCGTTGCGAGCACTCTTCAGAAAATGAACACAGAGGAAAGGAAGAGAAAGGGAGGCCAAGGGGACAGGAAGGCCCAGGAGAACAGAGGCTGGAGGCCGCCAGGCTATGCACAGGCCCTGCGACTCCCACAGCCCAACTGAACAAGGCACTACAAGGGAGGCACTGCAGGCCTCACCCAGATATCCTGCTTCTCGCCAATGGGGAAGTTGGAATACAGGTCTACGATCTCTGGTGTTCTGTACATGGGTGTGGTGTTTCTTGTGATCTGGAGAAAGACACAAATATTTAGAGAAAGTTAAGTGTGAGTGGTGGTTTTCTTTTGCATCGAAGCCCTGCAACTTTCCAAACTCTCCCACAGGCTGAGCAGGTGAGTACTTGTCTTCCCACTGTGTCCCAGGCCTTGGGCCACTTCCGCCCCTGCCAACATCCTGCACCGCCTTTGTGTTTACCTTACCAAGCTGCCCTCTCATGGCCGCCCACATTCAGTGAAACAACCATGCAAAGTGTGCACCTGTTGGACTCCTGTTCTATCTGCTCGGCAGAGGACTGTTTCATCCCAGAAGCTACTCCAGAGCACTACAGCAGACCGGGTCACATAAGGGTGCCATTCTAGTGTGAGTGTGTGTGTGTGTGTGGGGGGGGGTGCACTGACAGAAGCTTTCTGGTGGATACTAATGGGGAACACCTTCTGTAACAGGAGAGATGACCACATTTATGGGTTGATTAGAGCTATACTCCCAGCCTTATTTTACTTTTTTAGTTTGAAACAGGGTCCACTAAGTTATAGAGGGCCTCGCTAAGTTGCTGAGGCTGGCCATGAACTTGCAATCCTCCCATCTCAGCCTCCCAAGTACTGAGATTACAAGCGTGCGTCACCACACCAGGCTGAGCATCAGCTTTCCACATACCCACAGGTGGGCATGATGGGGTGGGGAGGGAGAAGCCCTGCCGAGACAGCCCAGGTACACACTAGCCCATGCTCCAGCAGACTCCACTGGAACTGGGTCCCCCGGGAGTGGAGTCACGGGGCAGCCGGGCACCATGTGGAGAGGCACAGCCTCCTTTCTGAGCTCCAGCAGCTCAGTGCAGGACCTGACTTCTCGGGCTCTGCCAAGCAGCCCGAAAGAACCTGAGCTGGGTGCTCAAGCATGCCCATTGCAAAAGTGAGAGCCTGGCAGGTCTACAGATGATCTTCAGCTCTGATTTGACAAAGGGCTCCCAAGGGGCCCAGAACCCCTCCTTGGATGGGGCCTGTTTCATGTTAAGGAACAAACAAAAGCGTCCTTCACAGCAGCAGGAAACAGCTTTCCCCTGCCCGTGGCACTCCCGTAGCACATGGAAGAGGACACACACCCTCCCTGGAAAGAGCAACCTGGCCACAAAGCAAGTTTCACCCAGGCAGAACCTGGTAAGACAGACAGACTCGAGGCTAACTCTCAGACACACCGTACCCCAGCAGCAGGAATGTCTCCTCAGAGTCCCCTGCTCATTTTCACACCTGGGACCTCGCTGCCCATGGCCTGTGGCAGTGTCTCTGCCCTGTACTGTTTTGTTTGTGTAATTCACACGAACTTTCAATGAAGTCCAAGCTACTGCAGAACAGTACACAAGATGTGAGGGTGCAGCCAGCCTCCTAGGGTCTCTTGGACACAGCCACCAAGTCTCTCAACAATGTTTAGGAAAAAAAAAAAAAAAAGCTAGGCATGGTGGTGCACACTTGTAATCCTAGTACTTGGGAGGCTGAGACAGGAGGATCACAGGTTCACGGCCAGCCTCAGCAACTTAAGTGAGGACTTCCACAACTTACTGAGTTTCAAAATAAAGAATAAAATAGGGCTGAGAGTGTAGCTGAGAGGTAGAATGCCCCTGGGTTCAATCCCCAGTACCGCAAAAAATAAAAAAGCCACATTTGGAACGATGGAGAGGGAGGCTGGTGACCACTATCCAATTCTGTGAATGTACTTAATGCCGCGGAAATGTGCACTCAGAATGAATTCAATGTAAGTTTTATGTTATGTGTATCTAATGACAATTAAAAAAAATCCAAGGGAAAAAGCATGCAGGCAGGCATGGGATATTCAGAGCCATCTGCCATGAAGGAGAGGGAGAGAGGGGACGAGTCCTCCATTCTGCGTCTGTGGCCACAAACCAGACCAGGCAACTTGGGAGTCTGTTCCAGACACACTTACTCTTGCCCAAGAAGCACTGGAGCTAAAAGGACATGAGGGAGAAGGGAAAGGACTGAGGGAGGACCTTCTGGGAGCACAGGCTCCATCACAGCCTCACCTCTTCCTCCACCATTGCTCGCTTCTGGGCGCTCCAGCTGTAGTCAGGGTAATGTGAGATGGTCGTGGCGCTGCCGAAGTCACACAGCTTAATGGTCCCCTGGTTGCTAAGCAATAAGTTCTCAACCTGCAAAATTCCAGAAGACAGTCCTTATGAACGTGGGATGCAGACAGAGCCCGAGCCTCAGGAAAATTAAATAGCATGAGACAGGACCAACACCTCATCAGACAGCCCCTCCTCTCAGAGGTCAAGGCTGCTGGCCGCCAGGACACCTAAGGACTTGCAAACCCTGCAGCCCCTCACTTGCAGAGGTGAAGCAGCTGGCTCTACACCCACAGAGGGTGTATAAGTGCTCCTGGCTGCACAAGGGCCTTGGAGAATGGAGCCAGCCCGAGAGGCAGGCCACGCCAGGATGAGACATGCCACAGGAGTCGGCAGAGGGGCCAGAGGGGACACCCTCCAAGGGGAGAAATGCAGCATCTTAATTCTTTCTGATCAGAAGCAATATATTCATGTTTTAATTAAATGCATAATTCAAAAAAAGTTTTAGCCAGGTGTGGTGGCACACACTTGTAATCCCAGTACTTGGGAGGCTGAGACAGGAGGATCACAGGTTTAAGGACAGACTCAGCTAATAGTTAGACTTCATCAACCTAGCAAGACCCATTTCAAAATATAAATAAAATAGAGCTGAGGATGTAGCTCAGAGGTAGAATGCCCCTGGGTTCAATAACTAGTAACCCGCCCCCAAATTAACATTAGAATCTACCATAAATCAAACAAATAACCCCAATCAATAACATAAGACGTGAGCCGGGCGTGGTGGCAAATGCTTGTAATCCCAACATTTGGGAGGCTGAGACTGGAGGATCTGGGTTCATGGCCAGCTTCAGCTGCTTAGTGAGGCCCTTGCAACTTAGTGAGACCCTGTTTCAAAATGATAAAAAAAAAAAAATTGGGCTGTGGCTGTAGCTTGGAGGTAGAATGCCCCCAGGTTCCATCCCTAGTACCGCAGAAAAAAACAAAAGAAAACATAAGACGTGCAATGAACCTTCAGTAAAGTCAGAAGATGCGAGAGTAGACTATGCATTTAATGTAGCTATTACAACTATATCAAATGCATCAAGAACCTAAAAATATATCTAACAAAAGGTAGACAAGAGACCACTGTGCAGAAAACCTTAAAATGACTGAGATACATTTTAAAATCCAAAACAAACAAGGAATTATATCACCCTCCCAGATGAAGTTCAATGTTGGAAAGCTGTCCAACCTGCTCCCACAACCCCAGGTCAGGGGCTGCAATGTAGGGCCCCAACCAACTCTGGCCACCACAGCTTTTGTGCAGCTCACCAGCCAGTAGCAGCTTTTACACATTAAATGACTCGGGGGTGGGGTGGGGGGGATCAAAGGAAGATTAACATTTCCTGAAATGAAATTCCAATTCCAGTCCATGGTGTTACCATGGCCCAACCACACCCACTTGTTAAACATTTCTGAGGCAAGAGCAGCTCACAGAGTAGAGGACAGGGTAGGGTGGCCCTGCAGGAGACCCAACAGCCAACATAGCCAACATTCTAAACTTCTAAAGTCTGACCCTTTGCTAAAGTCTGTCAACTCCTGCTAGAGTCACAACAGTGATTTCAATTAAATTCCCAAAAGCTTTTGGATGGAACTTGACAAGGTTATTAATTATGGGGACTGAGAGGATGGTGATTCAGCCCAGCTGCGAGGGAGCTAGGCCCCCACCGTGGGAGGAAGAGAGAGCCTTCTCCTCACAAATGGCCACGGGGGCCACCCATATGCATCAAGGCAGAACCACAAGTCCTCCAGAAGCAGCATACAAAAGCACCGAAAAGATGCTCCTGACCTAGGAAGGTGACAACTTCTGCAGTAAGATACAAACTGTCATCACAGGACACTTCCCAGAGAGCAGAAGTGCAACCACGGAGGAGAAGACGTGCTTCATACACAGCAGCACAAGCATCTGCATATCATAAGGAAGGGACAGCAGAAAGAGAGGACATCCCTCAAAAGGGATCCAAATCCAACAAACGGGAGAAGACGGCCGACCTCACTGACAGAAGTGTACAAACTGCACAGACCCACAAGACCTGCTGAGGTTGAAGTGCCTGCAAAGCCAGGAGCCGCAGAACCCTGTGTACTGCTGGACCGTCCAAAGTTAGGTGCACTCACCCTCTGACCACAGTTCTCTGCAGGTTCCTGCCCTACAGAAGATGTCTGCTTCGTGGACCAGCCAGACAAGGATGTCCACAGGATGCAGAGCAGCACAGTCCACCATAAACAAGAAAAGTAAAACGGAAAGACGTGCATGCCATCCACAGCAGAACAGAACACAGTAAAGTGTATTCCTACAAGGCAGTGTTATACACAAAACAGAAAATCTCAACATTGTAACACAAAGCAGGCAAGGCCAGGTACTAAAGAGTGTGTAGTGCACATCTCCACTTATGACATCCAGAAGCAGGAAAACCAGCAAAGCTCATACCTTCTGTGAGAGAAAGATGGCCCCATGTGCAACCAGGGGTGGGCAGCCTGGCACCCTCTGCACAGTGGCACCCTACAACAGAAGGTCACGGGCCACTGGCACAGCGGGGCCTCTCACTGGGAGGACAGTGATGCCAAGCCCCGGCTAAGCACCCAAGAAGACTCTCCATTGACTTTATCCTTTGTTCTTTACTCTCCTTAGAACAAACACAACTCATCATCTTTTAAAGATGTAAACCAGAAGACTCCTGATGCTGCAAGAAAACCCACTCCCCATTCAGTGACCATCAAGGAGCCACTGGAGGCAAAGGCCACCCATAGGAGAGCTCTCACTCCCCACATCAGAGAAGGGCCTCAGGAGCTGCAGTTTCTGGAGGTCTTGGAACCTCAAAAAACCTTCTCACTGAAAGCAACTAGGAGTGCTGGATAGAATGGGCCAAAAAAGAAAAAGTACAAAAGAAAGGAGAGAGAAGGGAACAAGAAAAGGAAAGAGGAAGAGAGGATCTCTGGTTCTGCCCAGGAGCAGCCAGAATGTAGTGTCTGTGGCCATCCAGGATGGGCACAGCCCAGGAAGATGGTCCTGGGCCCCACAGGTTTGGCACAGCTATCTGGCCAACTAGTTACCTCCCTGGTTCTCCACGCCTGTCTGAGTTCAGGGCACAGGAGGAGATCAGGGTCATTCAAGGTTCACAGCCTGATGGAAGGCAGAGCCCACCTCCAACAGAGACACTCGGTACAACAGTGCCTCCAGAACTCAGGTCTGGATGTGCTGGGGAACAAGGAGGCCCAGAGTCGGTCGGGGCTGTCCCCTGGCAGGCACCCAAGAGGAGCCTCGTGCCGGGAGGGTATGATGCACACGAAGGCCAGAGACTCGGGGAGGAGGCAGCCCAGCAAGCCCATGGTCAGACCCCTGCCTGGGCCCAGGTGACATGGCTCTGAGTATGCAGCTGAAGGGCAGGAGGTGGAGACAAGGACACTGCCCCACCGCCTGGGTGATTCCAGGGGAGGGGCACGGAAGGCCAACCTGACCACGCAGATGAACTACCCTGAAAGCCTGGAGGCTTCTCCAAAGCCCACAGGGGCTGGGGGACTCCGAGGCTCACAGGCTTCAGGAGCCACCACACTTTGCAGAAAACTGGGGAACGCTGCCACAGACCAGGCCTGTACTGATGCTCCGGTAAGACTCATTTTGCTGGGCAGTAACAGAGCTACAACTACAAGGGAAACAGGAAACGCCCCAACTCCCCAGAGATCTGCACTCAAGCATCTGGGCTGACATGGCTTTCAAGTTCTTCATCAGAAACAGTGCTGCAGTGAGGAGGGGTCAGGTCAAGGAAGAGCTTCACGGACACTGGATTGTTTGTTTGTTGTGTGTGGGGGGTGGGGGTACTGGGGACTACACTCAGGGCATTCTACCTCTAAGATATACTCCTAGTCCTATTTTGTTTTTTATTTGGAAACAGGGTCTCCAAATAACTTGCTGAGAGCCTTGCTATGTTGCTGAGGCTGAATTTGAACTGCTATCCTCCTGTCTCAGCCTCCCAAGTACTGGGATTACAGGCATGACCACCATACCCAACTAAGCCTGAGTTTTAAAGCATGACAAAGGAGTAAAAACTAGGCCACAACCAGAAGCGGCACATACAGCAGAATACATAAGCAGTTCCAAAGAACCAAACACACAAGCAATAAAGAGAAAAAGGCCAAAATGAAAGGAAGTTAACTGAAGAATAAAGTACTGATGACCACAACCACAACCTTCAAGCTTGTTGATTAACAGTTAGGAAAAGCAAAGTCAACATGTGAGGGACTGCCAGCCAAGCTGGAGAACGCCGAGAGGGGCAATTCCAACAGAGGGACAGAGCGGAACTGCTGCCTACAGAGGAGAGGCAGGGCCCTCCACCGGGGCGCTGCTCTGACAACACCAAGATGGCCAGGACACTTGCCTCCAGGGCAGGGGCTGGCCAGGGAACCTGCCCAGGAACCTCAGGTGCAGACAACCAGGGAGAGCAGGGAGCACTGGCCCCAAGTCACACAGGAAACAGTGCCTGAGACCAGCACTGACCACAACGACTCACGTGCTGGAGAGGCCAGCACCCTGAGCGCCCAGTGCATGAAGGGGCCCAGGAAGCACGTGGGAGCGACCGCAGCTGGTACCTTGAGGTCTCTATGGATGATAGGCGGCTTCTGTCTGTGCATGTGCTGCACTGCTCTGCATGTCTGGTAAAAGATCTTCAAAACGGTGTCACACGACAAAGGGCCTTTAGATTCAATTCTCTTTAGAAATTCCACCAGCTGCCCTAAAAGAGACAATTGAATTTAATCACCCCGGGGCTAACAGATGCCGTGCCCACCCTCGCCTGCAGGCCCCAGCTCTGAGGGCACCTGCTGGCTTTTCTGACACTGCAATCAGGTGCACGCACTGCCCAGCTGGTGCCACTCCCAGACACTCCTTGAGCTGCCGCAGGGAGGGCTATGGGTAGGAGGGTCTTGCTGCAACATTAGGTGTAGGGGAGCAGGAGTAGGGATGGGGATCACAGCAGAGCTGGCATAGAGCAGCCGGGGACAGCACGAGAAGCAAAAGCAATCATGCCGCCGAGCCCCAAGGGCAAAAAACACAGCTGCTACAGCAGCTGGTGGAGGAAGGACCAAAGACACACAAGCACCTGAGTGCCTCTCAGAGCACACTACAAGCCACCTGAGACAATGGGGTCAAGTAGGCCACTAGTGGGAGCTACGAAGCAAAGCGACTACAGACAAACTCTACAAATATCTCCAGTGAAGTAGTCACTGAATCTTCCTAGGTAACACAGGGCTATCCACCTGCTGACCCAACGAGTCCGTTAGGTACATGCACAACTGGAACCTGCAGACTGCGGCGGGCACACGGGCTCCCACAGCCCAGGGACCCAGGCCTGCTGTGGTCCTGCGCTTGTCAGACCCAGGAACCAGGGCTCTCAGACACACGCAGCCCTGTTCACAGGCTGCTCAAACTTCACTGCCATTTCCCCTGCACCTCCCTGTTCTAGACACAGCCCCAAGAGTGGCACAGCCCCTGGGAACTCTCACCCTGTGCCCCACCTGGCCTGCAACCCCTGCACTCTCAACTTGCTCTCTACAGAGCAGCCCTGTGAGCTGTTTGCCCCACACACTCCAGGCCCCCACCTGGCACCAGAGCCAAGGCCACGGTCACAGCCGAGGCTCCACAATCAGCAGATTGCAGCCACCCACTCTCCGTGCCCTCGTCTGCCCCCTGCCCTCCAGCCTCAAGGGTTTCCTTCAGTCTCTGCCACAGGACCTTTGCCCTGCTGCACCTCAGCTGGGTGGCCCCCACTGTTGTCCCCTTCAGCTCCCAGCCCAGATATCTCCTTCCAGGGGCCTTCTGTGTCCACCCCCTCTCAAAAGGCACCCCTCCCTGCCCTCATTTCCTCCCAGCCGTTGGCCACCACCGCACCTCAACTCTGACTTCAGTGGTGCTGTCAGTCTCACCTAGACAACGCGCAGACCCCTGGTGGCTGCACAGGACTGTGCCAACAGGTAGGTTTCAGAAGTACAGCAGAACTGGACTCCACTGTGTGGAGGGCAGCATCCACAGTCTTGTGCCTAGGCAACGTCAAAGCGACATGGCCGTGCCACCTCTGCGGCTTGGAAGGGGGCCTCAGCAATCCAACTTTCAAGCAGGAACTCCAGCTCACAGCCACAGCACAGGCAGACCTCCCGCCCAGTCTCTGTGGCGTTCAGGATTCCAGATGCCCGTCTCAACAGCACTGGGTGTTCCCCCAGCCAGACAGAGCCCAGGCCTCGTCTGCCACCCACCCTGAACCACACCTGCTTCACAGGCTCTGAACCAGACCCAGAAGAACAGGGCAACCTCGGGAGGAATCGGGGAACCCTCAGAGGAACGGGAGCTCAGGGAAAGTTGGCCAGGCCTGGGTGAGGTCACCCAGAGGAGGGGTGATGACCAGCCTGTGTTCAGTGGTTCACTCTCAGTAAGAATTAAGGGATTGTTTTTAAAAATAAAACTACACATGCAGTACAGTAGGAAATGGCTAAACACCACTCCTTTCCCCTCAGAGCTGCCCCACAACAGGCAGAGAGGGTGCTGCTCTGGGCCTCACAGCCTTCCACAGCGAGGGCAGGATGGGGCTTTCCAGAGGTGCATCAGAGGAGACCTGCTGGCAGGAGGGGTCTGCGGCCCGTCCCAGGAGACCGACCTCAGGGCTCCTTCAGTGGACCTGCTGCCACATGGGGGTTCCCAAGTCTCCTTGCTTCTCCACGGTCCTGCAACTGTTCCCCACACCAAGCAAGTCCTGGACAGCACCCTGGAGCTTGTCCACAGCACCCTGGCAGCACCTCCACGGTGCGTGCATTTGTTAGCTCACCTCACAGTGATTATGACTCTGGATCAGGGAGACTGGACCCCTCTGCTCCCCACACTGCCCAGCACAAGGACGAGACCTGTGCCCACTCTGCCACCTCCCCCACACCACGCTGGGGAGCCCAGTGAGTGTGCCAATAACTGAGCAGCCCCCTGCTCCAACCTTCCAAAGCCAGGGTCTACACCACGCAAAGCTTTCTGATGTCCCAAAAGAAGAAGGAGGTATACGAATGGGCCTTGTCACCACTGCCAGGGAAAACAGGAGGGGCAGACAGGGGCCCTCCTGGCCCCAAAGTGTACTCTGCCCTGGCCATCTGTCCCACCAAGGAACAGGGCACAAACGAGGAGGTCAAGAACAGGAGGCTGGTCAAGTACTCTGAGGTAGTCAAAAACTAGGGAAAGCTACACAGCCTTCAGGCACAGCAGGCAGTGCATAGAGCCCCCTTGTGGGCAGGTCAGCTATCCACAGCCAACTACAGTCTGAGAATATACATGGAAAATTCTAGAAATACAAAATGCTTGGGTTCTAAGTTGCATGCCATTTGAATAGTGTGATGAAACCTTGTGATAACCTGCGCCCTTCCACAGGACAGGACTGTCCCTGTCTAGAGTATCTGCACTGTGTAAGGGCTGTACTGGCTCAGTACTTGTCCTGATGATCAGATCGACCATCCTGGGGATGCTGTCAGGTGAGAGGGAAGTGAGCTGGGCCTGCAGCAGACAGCAAAGTTAATGTAACCTGTCACACGACAGCATTTCCTCAGCCCAGGCTGTCAGACCTCAGAGCCTCGTCTCCTCCCGCCCCACAGCAGTGAGCCCTAAACCCACGCATGCGGGGCAGGATGACTGCAGCAACAGGCACCAGGGGAACCTCAGCAGGCAGGGCCATGAGAGTGAAGGGGGCGGGGCCCTGCAGGCAGATGGGCAGGGGCAGCAGAGGCATGGCTGCAGGGGAAGCCCTGCCCGACAGAGGCCCAGGGCATCCGTGCAGGCCAAGTGGAGGAGGTCTGCACCTGACTGGCACAAAGGGTCCTGATAACCCCGCCCAGCCCTGCTCCCTCCCCTTGGCACAGGCGCAGGCTCACTTGCAGCTGCTACTGCTGCACTCTGCACCTCTCCTGCCAGCTAAGCACGACAGCTTCTGCTACCTCCTCCGCCTCCAGCCTCCTCCTCCTGTCTCTGCCTGCTTCCATCAGACTGTGCCCACCCTGGCCATCACAATGGTTTTTCTGGTGGCTGCTGAGGAGGGACTAGCTAATAGGCGGCAGCTCTCATGTGGCTGGGCTGATGTCGATGGCTCCCTGCTCAGTCTCCCCCTCTCTCAGCCTCCCCTCTCCCCACATTCACTGACTGGGTGATGGAAATACAAGCACCCACACCCACATCCCTCAGGGAAACACCCCTTGCCATGGCATCATATATTCCGAGGCAGAGCTGGGAAGGACATAGCACGCAGCAGATGCTGGGCAGCTGAGCTCCATGGCGGAGGAGCCCCACCCCAGAGTCTCCTCTCCACTTCGCACGCAACCTAGTCCCCAGTAAAGCCAGGGCTTTACCTCAGGCATCACTTACAGTCACTCATGTAACACTCCACCCCCAGAGCTTTCCGCAAGGTGCCTCCCCATCCTGCCAATGGACCAGGAGCCCTCCTGCCACCTTCCTGGGCTTGACTTTGATGAGGTCATGTGCCACTAAGAGCCCCTCCACACACACCTCTGACCACATGGCTATAAGGAGTGCACTGCCAGACGTCCTCCTTCCTGAACACACTCTCACCGGCACACCGCATGCCAAGCATCCTGCCACTGGAACAAGATGACAATACCCTGCTCTCTGGAGCTGGCAGCCCAGTGAGGGACACGCACAAGCCCATTCTAGATGGTGCACAGGCTGCCAGACAGCTGGTCTGTTTTCAATTAAGACCGATGTATTTTGAAGAGACACTGAGAATATTTTACAACTGTTTAAACATGACGCAAAGCAACAACTTAGGCTCCAGGGACTTTACCTTTACAGAGCTCTGTGAGCAGGAGGAACTCGGCCTGCCCAGTGTCTGATTCCTCTTTTCCTATGGATGCTGCAGAACAGAACTGGACGATGTTGGGATGGCCGGAAAGTTTTTTCTGCAGATGTCGTGTTAAAGGAGAATATGCACAAACATCCACAATTTTATGCACTTAAAAATAAACATACATAGAGCCAAGTGTGGTGGCGCATGCTTGTAATCCCAGCATTTGGGAGACTGAGACCGGAGGATCTAGGTTCGAGGCCAGCCTCAGCTACCTAGTGAGGTACTCCACAACTTAGTGAGACCCTGTTTTAAAATAAAGAATAAAAAATAGGGCTTGGGGGTGTAGCTCAGAGGCAGAATGCCCCTGAGTTCAATCCTCAGTATCACAAAAAAAAAAACTCTTACTGCTATATATATATAGCAGTAAGAGTTCATAGCCATGATACCTGAACAGCCTCAGTCGCAGCACAACCGAGCAGAAGAAGGGGAAGGCCAAGTGCAGGCACGAGAAGGCCAAGGGCATGGGAGAAGCAGTGCAAGGACAGCAGTGACACAGGCGAGGCGGCAGGCCGAGATGTTCGGGCTCCACGGCCCCCAGAGGGAGGCTGAGGAGTGGTGCTATCCACTCGACACTCCACTAGGTAGCCAGCAGCCTCTCCGAGTGGGCAGGGCTTAGAGACTTGGCCGGCCATGACAATGGGACATACATGGCAGAGGAGAGCAGAAAAGCAACGTCCCGCAGACTTGCCACTGCTGCAGGATGAGGAGGTCCAGGAGGGTGGTCAATGAGAAGCTATACCACAGTTGTCCTGCCAGGACCACAGCTGTCCATACAGCTCTCGCCCATGCCATAAGAGGGACAGGGCAGGACTCCCCAGCACCTGGCAACCCGCCCACCCACTGGTGTAGAGACCTCTTGGGTAGGAACAATAACCCCTTCCCAACACTGCTGAATCATTTACTATGACCCCAAGAATAAAGAAAAGGGAAGGAAACTCCTTTTCACTGGAAATGGTCAACAGTAAACCTTATAAGAACAAAAGGCCAATTTTTTTTTTTTTTTTTTTTTTTTTTTGTGGTACTGAGGATTGAACTCAGGGGCATTCTACCTCCGAGCTACATCCCCAGCCCTTTCTTTTATTCTTTATTTTGAAACAGGGTCTCACTAAGTTGCGGAATGCCTCACTAGGTAGCTGAGGCTGACCACAAACCCGAATCCTCCGGTCTCAGCCTCCCAAATGCTGAAATTACAAGTGTGCGCCACCACTCCTGGCTACAAAAAGCCAGTTTTAACACATCAAACAGAATGTTACAAGCTGGGCACGGTGGCACAGGACTGTAATCCCAGTACTTGGGAGTTCAGACAGGAGGATCACAGGTTCGAGGCCAGTCTCAGTAATTTAGCAACTCTGTTTGAATTTTTTTTTTTTTTTTTGTGGTACTGGGGATTGAAGTCAGGGGCATTCTACCTCCAAGCTATACCCCCAGCCCTATTTTGTATTCTTTATTTTGAAACCGAGTCTCACTAAGTTGCAGAGTGCCTCACTAGGTAGCTGAGGTTGGCCGCAAACCCGGATCCTCCAGTCTCAGCCTCTCGAATGCTGGGATTACAAGCGTGTGCCACCACGCCCGGCTTGTTTGAAAATTTTTTAAAATTAAGGCTGGGGGTGTAGCTCAGAAGGAAAATGCCCCTGGGTTCAATCTCCAGCACCACCACCAAGGGGAAAAAACAAAAACAGAACATCACAGAGCAGCCTCCTGGTAGCTGGCAGTCAGGCTGATGCAAACTGGTCCTCCCTACATGAGAGTGCTGGCTCTCAGTCCCGGGAAAGGATACCAAGAAGCAAACTTCCTGAATGATGGCTCTGTTCTTTTCCTCTTCATTGGAGAGTAACCTCTGTCAGGGAACAGCATACAAAAAAGGTTGAATATTGTTTACCTTCCGCTTTATATAATACCACATCTCAGACAGACGCCCCAGAGAATAAAAGCACCTTGTCTAGGAGCGTACAACCTGTTCAACTGCAGTTTCACAACTGACCTGACAAAGGCTTAGAGACCCTGAAAGGGCCTTCGTGAGCCAAGGGCACAAGAAAAAGTAAAGCAGGAGCCTTTCCCCCAAGTAGGCTGAAGTGAAACAAGAGAGTCAATGGAGAACGAGAGGAGACGCTCAGCAGAGACATTGGTGTGCACTGTGGACTGCTAACACCAGACCCCTAGGGGCCGCCAGGCAAGGCGGGCCACCCCGAGTGCTTCCCAGGTTCCAGCGAATTGGGCCTGCGGTGGTATCTCAGGAAAAAGCCAGCGCCACCCCATCTTGCACCCAGGTCATGGGGAGCCCCTGCCACCATGACCTCTATTTGCAGATGTCCTGAGGAATGCTTATTCTACATGAATGACTTTTTTTTTTTTTTTTTTTTTTGGCGGTACTGGGGATTGAACTCAGGGGCATTCTACCTCCGAGCTATACCCCCAGCCCTATTTTTTATTCTTTATTTTGAAACTGGGTCTCACTAAGTTGCGGAGTGCCTCACTAGGTAGCTGAGGCTGGCCGCGAACCCGGATCCTCCGGTCTCAGCCTCCCGAATGCTGGGATTACAAGCGTGCGCCACCACGCCCGGCT
>PVLC010017770.1:0-33196 GCA_004027655.1 Graphiurus murinus
CATATGCAAGTATTCCTTTTTGTCTATACTTTTAATTGTCATGACATTATAGGTTTTTCTTTTTTCTTTTTGTAGTTCCATTGTTTCTCAGACTTTAGTATGCAGGATAGACATTAATGTATATTGCTGTTGAGTCTCATCTATACTGTAATTTACTCAGTATTGTTATTTAATCTTTTTTTTTTTTTTTTTTGCAGTACTGGGGATTGAACCCAGGGGTATTCTACCTCACAGCTATACCCTTAGCCCCATTTTTTTGTTTTTTTGTGGTACTGAGGATGGAACCCAGAGACATTCTACCTTTGAGCTACACCTCCAACCCGATTTTATTTCTTATTTGGAAACAGGGTCTTGCTAGGTTGATGAGAGTCTCACTACTTGCTGAGGCTGTCCTGGAACCTGCGCTCCTCATGTCTCAGCCTGCCAAGTGCAGAGATTACAGGCGCACGCCACCTCGCTAGTCTACCCAGCCCCATTTTTTATTCTTTATTTTGAAACAGGGTCTCACTAAGTTGCAGATGGACTCATTAAGTAGCCAAGGCTATCCTTGAATCTGCAATACTACTGTCTCAACCTCCCAAGTACTGTGATTACAAGCATGAGCCATCACACCTGGCAATATTGGTTGTTTTTTTATTCTTTATCTTGAAACAGGGTCTCACTAAGTTGCATAATGCCTCACTAGGAGCTGAGGCTGGCTGTGAACCCAGATTCTCTGGTCTCAGCCCCCCAAGTACTGGTATTACAAGCGTGCGCCACCATGCCTGGCTAATATTGTTATTTTACGTCTTTTGTTTGTTTGTTTTGCGGTACTGGGGATTGAACTCAGTGGCATTCTACCTCCAAGCTATACCCTCAGCCCTAATTTTTATTCTTTATTTTGAAACGGGGTCTCACTAAGTTGTGGAGTGCCTCACTTAGGTAGCTGAGGCTGGCCGCGAACCCAGATCCTCCGGTCTCAGCCTCCCAAATGCTGGGATTACAAGCGTGCGCCACCACGCCCGGCTCTATTTTATATTTTGAAACAGAGTCTCACTAAGTTGTTGAGGCTATCCTTGAACCTGTAATCCTCCTGTCTCAGCCTCCTAAATTTCTGGGTTTATAGGCATGCACCACTCCACTTTGCTTTGCCTTTAAATGTATTTTTTATTTTTATTTTTTGCGGTACTGGGGATTGAACTCAGGGACATTCTACCTCCGAGCTATACCCCCAGCCCTATTTTTTAGTCCTTATTTTGAAACAGGGTTTCGCTAAGTTGCGGAGTGCCTCACTAGGTAGCTGAGGCTGGCCGCGAACCCGGATTCTCCGGTCTCACCCTCCCGAATGCTAGGATTACAAGTGTACGCCACCACGCCCGACTTAAATGTATTTTTTAAGAAATGACACTAACTGGAAGTCAGCATTACTTGCCAAAATAGGGGTTAAACCCATAAATAAATACACTGGAAATAATAATAATGAAATATATTATTAAATTCTAGTTAGCTACTCTATGTTCTGATCTTGTGCCTTACTCTCTTTCTATTGATAAAGAAAGCTAGAAAATTCTGGAATAATATTAAAGACACAATGTCAAAGACTGGTATTTCATCAAAAGATGAAAATTACCCAGGAGTGGTGACATACTCCTGTAATCCTAGTACTTGGAAGGCTAAGACAATAGGATTGCAGGTATGAAGCCAGCCTCAGCAACTTAGTGAGTCCTGTTTCCAAATAAAAAATAAAATAGGGTGGGGGGTATAGCTCAGAGATAGAATACCCCTGAGTCCAATCCCCAGGACCACCAAAATAAAAAATAAAAGCTGGGCATGGTGGCACATGCTTGTAATCCCAGTACTTCGGAGGCTGAGATGAGGATCATAGGTTCAAAACCAAGCCTCAGCAACTTAGTGAGGCCCTGTTTCCAAATAAAATACAAAAAATAGGTCTGGGGTGTAGTTTGGAGGGTAGAATGCCTCTAGATTCCATCCCCAGTACCACAGCAATAAATAAGTAAATAAAAATAAAAAAAGTGAGAATTACTTTTTTGACAATGTGTTATGTTATTCCAGTTTGAATTGTAATATTAGATCAGTTTGGTTTATGCTTAGATTACCATTTTTCTTACCTCTTTATTCCTATTACCCCAAAAAGAATCTGTCCGTAGCTTACTTGTTATTTTTCCCCATGTCTTTAATATTTCTAAATATCTCTTCCAAACATTAAAGTGCATCTTTAAGTACTATTAATGATTTGAAATCTTTCTTAATCCTTATCTTCTGCATTAAATTTCTGCCTTTTTCATTTATTTTAAAACTATCTTTTGCCTCTTCCTAACCAGGCTTTATTTCCCTGCTTCTTTGATGTGTCTTAATTTCATATCATTTTTGGGGGGTATGTATTTTTCCTTCAGAAAAATAATTTTCAGAGATCTTTAAACT
Source organism: Graphiurus murinus (assembly GCA_004027655.1). Classification (NCBI taxonomy): domain Eukaryota; kingdom Metazoa; phylum Chordata; class Mammalia; order Rodentia; family Gliridae; genus Graphiurus; species Graphiurus murinus. The sequence continues at coordinate 2,422 of PVLC010017770.1, forward strand.
TTGCTTAGTAGTTAGTAAAATTTAAAAGCTAAGAAGCCTTTCATGTACCTCATGATTTTTTGGTCCTTTATCTTCGTCAAGTTGTTAAACTAAGTCATAAGGCTAGTAAGTTGTTTTCGTAAGTATGAGTTGCCTTTTTCAAGTATGTTGTGAAACTAAGTCATAAAGCTAGTAAGTTGTTTAATTTTATAGAGTTGAAGAAAATAATTTTATCATAATCTCTTGAACTAATGTGAACCCAAATTTAGAGGCCTGCATATGCTTTTCATTAAGCAAAAGCATTATCTCTAAATCCACCTCTTCACAATTGTTGCTTTCTTTTTTACCATTCCGAATGTAAAGTTTTACAATGTTTGGCTAGTTATTTGAGTTTAACATAAATTACTCTCAGCTATAAATAGTGTATTATAGAGGTACAGGATTTTACCACCTTTTTAATTCAAATTAGAAGTTACTTGCAGCACTATCAGATTCTATGGCATAATAGTTTTCTTCCCACATGTGATTGAGGGGAATTCTGATACTATGTTTCCATTTTCTGTGTTTTTCAGAAAATGCCCCTCAAATTCCAGTAGCTACTCCACAGATTTCTCCTAATACAGCGAAACGTACTGGACCAAGATTGTTGTTGATTCCAGTACAGCAGGGTTCTCCTACGCTTAGACCTGTCCCAAACCCACAACTTCAGGGACATCGGATGGTCTTGCAGCCTGTTAGGAGTCCAAGTGGAATGAACCTATTCAGGCACCCCAATGGGCAGATTGTCCAACTTCTTCCTTTGCATCAGATTCGAAGCTCCAATACACAGCCCAACTTACAGCCTGCCATGTTTCGGAATCCAGGTATAAAGTTGGAAATGTTTCTGATAAGTTTTTTCTCTTTTTGAATCAATTGGCCAGATAGTATGTTAATACATCAAGTTTTTTCTTCTCAGTTTAAGAGTCCAAAAAGAAAAGTATACCATGGAAATCTTGATATGAGCAATACTGATTTAAATTTTTCCTTTTCTTACCAGGGTCTGTGATGGGAATCCGGTTACCTGCTCCTTCTAAACCTTCTGAGACTCCACCATCTTCCAGTTCGTCCTCTGCTTTCTCTGTAGTGAATCCTGTAATTCAGGCTGTTGGGTCTTCTTCAGCAGTGAATATTATCACTCAAGCACCATCATTGCTTTCCTCTGGACCTAGTTTTGTCTCTCAGGCTGGTACATTGACTCTGAGGATTTCTCCTCCTGAACCACAAAGCTTTGCAAGTAAAACAGGTTCTGAAACCAAAATAACCTATAGCTCAGGAGGTCAGCCTGTTGGTACAGCCAGTCTTATTCCTCTCCAGTCTGGTAGTTTTGCCTTGTTACAGCTCCCAGGACAAAAACCTGTTCCTAGCTCTATTCTTCAGCATGTTGCTTCCCTTCAGATGAAGAAGGAATCTCAGAATGCAGAACAGAAAGATGAAAGAAACCCTATAAAAAGGGAGAAAGAACCTAAGAAGACTTTACAGTCAGAAGAAGCTATAGACCCTGACGCTAATATATTTAAGCAAAACTTAGAAAGTGTTGCCTCAGAAGAAACTCTGGATAATTCCGTGGAAGATGGGGGTGATCGTTTGGAGGAAGGATCCTTTACAGAAGAAGGTTTGGCAACTGTCAAATCTTCTAAACAGTCCTATATCACTGGGTCACAAACAGGTGAAGACTATAAAATTGTTAATATAGAACGTGGGACTAAGAATTACAGTTCTAAAGAAAAACTCACTGTTAAGGAAGTTAGGACTGTTTCTGAAAAAGCCAGTAATGTGACACTTCAAAGTGTAAGTAAAGTACAGCTTCAAAAACTTGGTGATGTGAAGGTGGAACAGCAGAAAGGATTAGATAATCCAGAGGACAAATCAAATGAATCTCCAGTCATCTTTAAGGAAGGAAGTACACTTGAATTTTCAAGGAGCAAAGTTAGGGTGGAGCAGCAATTGAATTCACAGCCACAGGCCAAAGAGACAGAATGTAGAAACTCTTGGGAGAAGGACAGAATTAGGGAAAGATGGAGAAAACACCTGAGGGGCCCCTTGACCCGGAAATGTATTGGAACTTCAAGAGAATGTAAGAAAGAGGCAGACGAGCAGTTAATTAGAGAAACAAAGCTTCATCAAGAAAAATCAGATGTGTTTCAAGAACAGGACATCTCTGACTTACTTGGGCAAAGTGGAACTACCGAGAATGCCAGAGTTTTAAAAACTGAACGTGATTCTTGGAGTAGGCTTTCTAATCCTGCAGCCTTCTCCATTGTTCCTAGGAGAGCTACCAAAGGAAGCAGAGGGAATGGACACTTTCAGGGTCACTTACTGCTACCAGGAGAACAGATACAATCAAAGCAAGAGACGAAGGGTGGGAGAAATAGTGCTGACTTCACTGTTTTGGATTTGGAAGAGGAGGATGAGGAAGACGAGAATGAGAAAACCGATGATTCTATTGATGAAATTGTGGATGTTGTTTCTGACTACCACAGTGAGGAGGTTGATGATGTAGAAAAGGTGGTGAGCCCATTTTTGTTGTGACTGAAACCACAAGGATTTAAATGCTTTATTAGAGACAGTAGCTTTTCCAGAAGATCACTGAGACCTAATACATTCATTTGGATGCCTAGATTTAGATCACAATTAATGACTTTGTACTTTTTAGGATGTATCAGGCAACATTTATTGGGCTTATGTTTATTTTCTTTAGATTTGTTTGTTATTATGGTAAGGGTGGCTTGACCCTTTGGGATATAGATGCTTGAGAATCCCTACCCTACCAAATTGGCCTTAGAAAAGGGTGTCTTGAAACAATTACACCTATTTGATCTCAGTACTGCCTCTGACATTTCTCTCTGTAGTGATTGTAGCTTATTTTGTAGATATAAGAATGAAACAAGCCGGGCGTGGTGGCGCACGCTTGTAATCCCAGCGTTCGGGAGGCTGAGACCGGAGGATCCGGGTTCGAGGCTAGCCTCAGCTACCTAGTGAGGCACTCTGCAACTTAGTGAGACTTGGTTTCGAAATAAAGAATAAAAAATAGGGCTGGGGGTGTAGCTCGGAGGTAGAATGCCCCTGAGTTCAATCCCCAGTACCGCAAAAAAAAAAAAAAAAAAGAATGAAACAGAATGAATGAGTAACCTTAGAACTAGAGGAGAACCCTATCTATATTTATTTATTTGTTTATGTATTTATTGTGGCACTAGAGATTGAACCCCGGGGCGTTCTATCTCTGAGCTCTGCCCCCAGCCCGATTTTATTTTTTATTTTGAAACAGGGTCTTGCTAAATTGTTGAGGCTGGACTTGTACTTGCGATTCTCCTGTCTCAGCCTCCCTAGCACTGGGATTACAAATGTGCACCACCACATCTGGCTTCTACATACATTTAGAGAAGTTTTCCTTTTGGAGAAAAACTAGAAAATACCATTTAATATTTCAGTATAATCCTGCCTTAAGTTGCCTTTTTTCTTTTCTTTCTTTTGTGTATGTTAGTGTGTTACTGGGGGTTGAACCCAGGGGCATTCTACCTCTGAGCTAAACCCCTAGCCCTATTTTTTATTTTCATTTTTTGGGTCTCCCTAAGTTGCTGAGGCTGGTCTTGAACCTGCGATCCTCTTGTTTTAGCCCCCCTGAGTGCTAGATTACAGGTGTGTATCACCATGCCTGACTCTTACGTTGTTTTTTTAATTATCCTGTAAAATTAAATATTTAGTCACTAGAATTTATATTTTAGACTTTGATCATTTTCCTTTTATACTATGACCTTTATAGCTTATTGTTAAATTTATCCTGAAGCATTTTTATAGGCTTCCTATTTAGGAATGTGTTTATATATAAGACAGGAGTTTGACAAACCTTTTCTGTAAAGGACCGGATAGTAAATAGTTTAGACTTTGCAGGCTAGATGGCTCAACTGCTCAACTGTATTGTGGAAGCAGCTACAAACATTATATAAGTGAATGAGTGTGGCTGTGTTCTAGTAACACTCTGTTTATAAAAGCAGGCTGTGGTTTGCTGACCCTGACAACAGATCTTATGTAAAATACAAGGAGACCATAGCAAGCTGCCTATGCAGTGCCATGAAATTTTAAACTGCATCCATCTCTTCAGGAGCATATGACATAGTCCCCTGTCCTGCAGCTGATTGTTTCAGAATCTCATTTCCTTGAGATTCATTCAGCCCCTTGTTTTCTGATCCGTCTTTGTTAATACCTAACTGCCTTATGTAGATAAAAATTAACAAAAACGTTAGTATTTTAATTTATTTATTTTTGTGGTACTGGGAATTGAACCCAGGAACATTCTACCTCTGAGCCACACCCCCAGCCCTATTTTATTTATTTTGAAACAGGGCCTTACTTAAGTTGTTGAGGGTGGCTGCAAACCTGTGATCCTCCTGTCTCAGCCTCCCAAGTGGGATTACAAGCATGCGCCAGCATGCCCGGCTCAGATTAGTATTTTTAAAACTCTAAAAGTTTAAATAAATATCTTAATGTTCCTGTATTGATTAGTACCTCAGCAGTCTCATTTATAAATGAGGATCTAGCTTTAAAATTGGATGACTCTATATGCATTTGTCTTATACTTTCTATATATCCTAATCCTATCCAAGAATCTGAATTCATTAAGTTTAAGATTTCAGAGTTGCATTGTGGTACTTGGGAGGTTGGCACTGGAGGATCACAGGTTCTTGGCCAGCCTCGGCAATTTAGCAAGGCCCTCCCACAACTTAGTGAGACCTTGTTTCAAAAAATAAAACACAACACAGAAAAATAGGTCTGGGGGGTATACCTCTGGGTTCAATCCCCAGTAATGAAAAAAAGAGAGTTATATGATAGCTCTTATAGTACTTTAGTGGAAGATTATAGTCAATCCAGGTAAACATCAGACTAAAAAGCAATCCACCTTTAAAAATGAACTTGCTATCAGTGAAACTAATTTACTAGAACCTTAGAGTGCCATAATCATACAAGGAGTTGTTGCTTGAATGTATTAATAAGGAATCTCACAAGTTACACAGACTTTCTTTTATATTTTTTTTTACGTAAAGGCATTAAGCTGGATGTGGTGGCACATCCTTCTAATCCCAGTACTTGGGAGGCTAGGGCAGGAGGATGGCAAGTTTGTGGAAAGTCTGTTATTTAGTGAGGCCCTCTGCAACGTAGTGAGACCCTGTTTCAAAAGTAAAGGATAAAAAATAGAGCTGGAGCTGGGCATGGTGGCGCATGCTTGTAATCCCAGCATTTGGGAGGGTGAGACCGGAGGATCCGGATTCGCCGCCAGCCTCAGCTACCTAGTGAGGCACTCCACAACTTAGTGAGACCATTTCAAAATAAAGAATAAAAAATAGGGCTGGGGGTGTAGCTCGGAGGTAGAATGCCCCTGAGTTCAATCCCCAATACCACAAAAAAATAGAGTTGGGGGTATAGCTAGGAGATAGAATGTCTCTGGGTTCAATTCCCAGTACCGCAAAAAAAAAAAAAAAAAAAAAAGCATTATGTTAAAATCTCTAAAATCTAAATTCTGCATCATATTTATATATGTCTCATGCCTAAGTTATCTTTATCCTTGTTATTAGTACTACATTAGAATAGTGTAAGGAAGTTTGGGAATAGCTACTTTAATGTAAGTTATTGGGTATTATTTACAAAGCCTGCAGTTAAAACCTTGTAGTAGGCTTCCATTTTTCAATTTAAATATTCCAAAGCACATGCCTCCATTACTGACTCTTTAGATTCTGTTGGGACTCTGTTGGTTTTTCTTCCAATTTTTTTTTTTGGTGGTACTAGGAATTGAACTCGGGCATTCTACCTCTACGCTGTACCACCAGCCCTTTTTTATTTTTTGTTTTAAATCAGGGTCTCTCTAGGTTACTAAAAGATTTGGTTTACAGGCGTGGGCCACCACATCTGGCTGTTAATTTTAATATACATATTTACATTGTTAAATTTAATACACATTGTTTAAATTGAGTGGGAAACATAAATGATACCTTATATTTAGTATCTAATTATCCTTATGGAACCTTTAATCTGGGGGTAATTTTTGCAGCAAATTTAAACATAGAATTAATAAGGTAATTGGAATGCTTTTTTTTAGTTGTACCTCTCTGGTACAGCATGAGTATATGTAACATAACATATTCTTTGTTTTCTTTCTGGCATAGTAAACACTCCTTTTAATGGTGAATTTAAAATACCTGCTTATCCCGTATATTCATATAATTTTAGTGTTATATAAAATAGTTTCTGTGTCAGGTGCTCAATAAATACTTGATTGACTTTTTTTTTTTTTCTTGTATAAGGAAGTACAGCAATCCTGGGTTTCTTTTGAGACCTGGAATTTCTCAATAGCTCCCCTTCTGAGCTGCGCATGGTGTCACACACTTGTAATCCCAGCATTTGGGAGGCTGAGACTGGAGGATCCGGGTTCTTGGCCAGCTTCAGCTACTTAGTGAGGCACTCCGCAACTTAGTGAGACCCTGTTTCAAAATAAAAAATAAAAAATAGGGCTGGGGGTATAGCTCGGAGGTAGAATGCCCCTGGGTTCAATCCCCAGTACCACAAAAAAAAAAAAAAAAGCTCCCCTTCTTTAAGATTGAAAGACTTATAAAACTATCTGGGGTTGGTTGTATTCTGTTTCCATACCTGCCTTGTGTATGTTAATGTGTGTTGATTTGTGGGCACTTGGTGTGGTGTTAGTCATGAAATCCTCTTAAAATAGCTCATTTCTAAGCTGGGCGTGGTGGCGCATGCTTGTAATCCCAATACTTGGGATGCTGAAACAGGAGGATCACAGGTTTGCAGCCAGCCTCAGCTATTTATTGAGGCCCTTCACAACTTAGTGAGACCCTGTTTCAAAATAAAGAATAAAAATAGGGCTGGAGGTGTAGCTTGGAGGTAGAATGCCCCTGAGTTCAATCCCCAGTACTGCAAAAAAAAACCCCCAAAAAAACAAACTCTCTCTCTCTCTATGTGTCTATATCTATATATCTTGTTTCTCCCTCCCTCCCTTCCTCTTTCCCTTCCTTCCTTGTGATTTAAACAGGGCGTCACTCATGCTGTACCCATTGATCTGCACCCCCAGCCCTCATACAGAGTTTTTTTTTCCCTTTTCCCTCACTAAATTTTATTTTACTGTTATTTAGTCTTAAGATTTAGGAAGCCTTAATACCTGCATTTTGTCCAGTAGAAATAATATTGAAACATCAATCAATACAGCCCTTTGGAGACTTTTTAGTCTTTAGTAATTAATGATAAGCCGGGCGTGGTGGCGCACGCTTGTAATCCCAGCATTCGGGAGGCTGAGACCGAAGGATCTGGGTTCGCGGCCAGCCTCAGCTACCTAGTGAGGCACTCTGCAACTTAGTGAGACTCGGTTTCAAAATAAAGAATAAAAAGTAGGACTGGGGCGGGGGGTGGTGGCGCACGCTTGTAATCCCAGCATTTGGGAGGATCAGGTTCGCGGCCAACCTCAGCTACCTAGTGAGGCACTCCGCAACTTAGTGAGACCCTGTTTCAAAATAAAGAATAAAAAATAGGGCTGGGGGTGTAGCTCGGAGGTAGAATGCCCCTGAGTTCAATCCCCAGTACCGCAAAAAAAAAAAAAATTAATGATATCTGTTTACTGTGTGCTTTTTATTTATATAGTTCTTGTTGTTAACTCTAATTGTATATTGTCCATCTGACTTAATTCCTTTTTATTATTTATTAATACTCATGATATAAGATCAATGTTTGGCAGTAGTTGGTGTTATAAAGGAAGCATATAGTTGAAAAGTTTAGGTGTGCATGCCTCCCAATACATTATTTACTGTTCAAATAATGATGTATTTCAGAATAACTGTGTAGAATACATTGAGGATGATGAGGAGCACGTGGACATTGAGACTATAGAAGAGCTTTCAGAAGAAATTAATGTTGCCCATAAGAAGACCACAGCAGTTCACACACAGTCATTCAAACAGCCGTAAGTCTTACTTATCTTTGGATTATTGTTACTCTTGTCATTGCTATGTAACCAGAAGAAAAAAACTAGATGTTGTCTGTAGGAACTCTGAGTAACTAGTGGCTTTGTTCCTCTAGTTATTTTTCTGATTAGTATTGAAGAGAAGAGAAGCTGGGATTAGGAGATAATTAATGTGCCTTGGTCTTTGCTAGAAAGCAGTGTATAAATGTGAATAACATGTTTTGAGAGCCTGATATACTGGTGTTAAAATAGTAGTTTTGTTAGTTTGTAGGTATGTAGTCTTAGACAGGTCTAATATCTTTAAACTTCAGGTTCTTTTTTTTTTTTTGAGTACTGGGGATTGAACTCAAGACATTCTACCTCTGAGCTACAACCCCACCTCTTTGGGTTTTTCTTTGTTTGGTTTGGGTTTTTATTTATTAATTTATTTTTGTACTAGGGATTGAACCCAGGTGCATTCACCTTTGAGCTCTGCCTCCAGTCCATTTTTTTTTGTTGTTTGTGTTTTTTTGTTTAGAAACATGGTCTCATTAGGTTGCTGAGAGTCTCAGGAAGTTGCTGAAGCTGGTCTCAAACCTGTGATCCTTCTGTCCCAGCCTCTTAAGTACTAGGATTACAGGCATACACCACCATGCCTGGCTTTTGGTTTTTAATTTTTAAAGAGGGTTTTGCTAAGTTGCTGAGGCTGGCCTAGAACCTGTACTCCTGTCTCAGCCTCTCCATGCCCAGCTAACTTCTGATTTTTTTACCTGTGAAATGAGGAAACTTCAGATTTTTTTTACCTATAAAATGAGGAAAATGCCCCCTCTTTTTTTCCCACTGTGGTACTGGGGATTGAACCCAGAGACATTCTATATTCGAGCTACACCCCTAGCCCGATTTTATTTCTTATTTGGAAACAGGGTCTCACTAGGTTGATGAGTCTCACTACTTGCTGCCCTTGAACCTGTGATTCTCGTATGTCAGCCTCCCAAGTACTGGGATTACAAGTGTGTGCCACCATGCCTGGTCTAAATATGCTCACATTTGAAGTGTTAAATAATACATGTAACTTGAATAATAGCAAACATAGTGAACTTATTATTTATTATTTTTGTACTGGGAATGGAACCCAGAAGCATTCTACCTTCAAGTTATACCCCCAACCCAATTCTATTTCTTATTTGGAAACAGAGTCTTTCACTAAGTTGTTAGGGCTTTGCTAAGTTTCCAAAGCTAGCTTTGAACCTGCATTCCTCCTATCTCAGCCTGCCAAGTACTGGGATGACAAGTATGCGCCACCATACCTGGCTCTCTTTTTATTTATTTTTAATTAGTTAATTAATTATTATTAATTTTTTGTGATACTGGGGATTGAACTCAGGGGCATTCTACCTCCAAGCTATACCCCCAGCCCTATTTTTTATTCTTTATTTTGAAACCGAGTCTCACTAAGTTGTGGAGTGCCTCACTAGGTAGCTGAGACTGGCCGCGAACCCAGATCCTCTGGTCTCAGCCTCTCGAATGCTGGGATTACAAGTGTGCGCCATCACGCCCGGCCTATTTTTTTTTTTTTTTTAAACAAACAGAAGAGTTCATTTATTGCTCATGTTCCAGGTTAGTTGTAGATTGGCTGTGGCCTTATGTAGTCTCTGTGGCATATTTTTTTTCTGAGGTCCTTTTTTAACTTTTTATTTATTTATTTTAAAAATTTATTTATTTATTTTTAATTGGTGCATTGTAATCATACATCTTTGTTAGGTAAAAGCTGGTAAAGGTAAAGGGATACATGCACACATTTCTCATTTAACCCTTCTCCAATTCCCACCCCACTCTCTTCTCCTCCCTCTTTTTTTTTTTTTTGCAGTATTGGGAAAGGAACCTAGGGACATTCTACCTTTGAGCTACACCCCCAGTCTTATTTTTTTATTCTTTATTTTGAAACAGAGTCTCACTAAGTTGCGGAGTGCCTCACTAGGTAGTTGAGGCTGGTCTCGAACCCGGATCCTCTCTGGTCTCAGCCTCCCAAATGCTAGGATTACAAGCGTGAGCCACCACACCCGGCTTCTCTTTTTATTTTTTAGTTTGAAACAGGGTCTTGCTAAGTTGCTGAGGCTGGCCTTGAACCTCTGATTCTCCTGTCTCATCTTCCCAAGTATTGGGATTCCAGGTGTGGGCCACCAAACCTGGCTAATTCTTTCAGCAAGATCCTGCTTCTAATAAAAAAAATTAAAAAGAGCTGGAGGTGTAGCTCTGAGGTAGAATGCCCCTGAATTCACTCCCTAGTACCCCAAAACAGAAAAACTGTACTTTGAAACATTTCATTTACCCCTGTTCCCTTTAGCTGGTTGCTCCCAACAGACACTCATAGGTGTCAGTTATGTGAGTTTATTTTGTCATCTTCCAATATTTCTTTACTTTGTGTGCAGCGCATGTGTGTGTGTGTGTAACTGGAGATGAAACCCAGGCGCATTCTATCTCTGAGCTATACCACTAGCTCTACTTTTTTAGTTTTTTTTTTTTTTTGCGGTACGGGGGATTGAACTCAGGGGCATTCTACCTCTGCGCTATACCCACAGCCCTATTTTTTGTTCTTTATTTTTGAAATAGGGTCTCACTAAGTTGCGGAGTGCCTCACTAAGTAGCTGAGGCTGGCCACGGACCCGGATCCTCCTGTCTCAGCCTCCCAAATCTTGGGATTACAAGCGTGCACCACCATGCTCACTATTTTTTAATTTGAAACAGGGTCTCTCATAAGTTCCTGAGGCTGACCTCTAGCCTACGATCTTCCTGTCTCATCCTCCTAAATACTGGGATTATAAGTGTGTTCTACCACACCTGGCTAATTCCCTTATCTTTTAAGAATAAGACTTAAAAAAAAAAAAAAAAAAAAAGAGTAAGACATTAAGATCTAAATTGGTTACTAGTTAACAGTTGAGATACAATTATGAAAATTTTAGCCAGGTTGGGAGGCTGAGACAAGAGGATTGGTTCGCAGCCACCCTCAGCTACTTAGTGAGGTTCTCTGCAACTTAGTGAAACCCTGTTTCAAAAATAAAGAATAAAAAAATAGGGCTGGGGGTGTAACTTGGAGATAGAATGCCCCTGGGTTTAATCGCCAGTACTGAAAAAAAAAGGGGAAAAAAAATTCTGCCTTTTTCTCTGACGAGATGAAAATATAGAGGGGATGAGGACTTGTTCATTAATATTGTTTTTTCTTTTAATAAAGCCTTATATTGATTAGAGTTTCTGTTTTAGCAGTACTGGGAATAGAAATCAGGGCCTTGCAGATGCTAGGCAAGTGCTCTATCACTGAGCTACAACCTTAAGCCCTAGCTTTGTATTGATAAGAGAGAAGGGAAGGTAGAACTTATTTTGTGCCACCCTGTACTTTTTACTTATTAACTATCACCATATGAAGTAGCAATGAGTTGAGAAAGTAAATGTCCATCTGTATTGATGCTGAGAAAGTCTGAAGAGTAGAAAGTAGAACTAGTAATTGTCTTTATGTCAGAACTATTTGCAGGCTACTTCAGTTACCTGCTGGTTAAGTATGAAAGTTTTAAGTCCCACAATAACGTGATTAGACTTAATAAATTCAGCAGTATTGCGGAATAATAAAGTTCCACATATTAAAACTGAGTTCCTAAAGAATAGCAACAAATAAAAAAGGTAATCTCAAAAATGCCATTTAAAATAAAGTAACAAGCCACGTGTGGTGGTACATGCCTGTAATCCCAGTACTTGGGAGACTGAAACAGGAGGATCTGTGTTGGCGGCCAGCCTCAGCTACTTAGGCTCTGCACAACTTAGTGAGATGCTATTTTAAAATAAAGATTAAAAAAAAAAAAAGTGTATCATGTATACTTCTTAGCAATTCCACTCTTAGATTATATCCTAGAAAAGCACACTCATAATATACAAGGGGTCATGTATGGGACTATCCATTACAACATGGCTGTTGTGAAGATTTGGAAACAACCTAAATAATTGCTAACATTCTTAAAAAAATGTTTTTGGGGAAAACTTATACTTGAATCCTATCTGCTAGTGTTAAACTGACTGAATTAGAACTATGTGTATCAACATTTCAGGTGTGATATTTGGTGTGTGTATGTGTGTGTTTGTGGTACTGGGGGTTAAACTCAGGACCATTTTACCTCTGAGATACATCCCCAGCCCTATTTTTTATTCCTTATTTGAAACAGGGCCTCACTAAGTAGCTGAGGCTGGCCAGGAACCCGGATCCTCCAGTCTCAGCCTCCCAAGTACTGGGATTACAAGCGTGAGCCACCACTCTCAATTTGGTGCACGTTTGTAATCCAAGTACTTGGGGGGCTGAGGCAGGAGGATCATAGGTTGAAGCATAGTCTCAGCAAATAGTGAGACTTATCAGCCTAGTGAGAATTTGTTTCAAAATAAAAATAAAATAGGGCTGGTAGTGTAGCTCAGAGGTAGAATGCCCCTGGGTTCAACCCCCAGTACCCCCCCCCACACACACACAATATTCCTAGTAAAATTGTGAAGATATGTATTGAAACACAATTCAGGAGTGTTTACATTTGAAAAGGAAGAGAATATGATTGAGTAGGCTGCATGCTGGATCTTTCTCTCTCTTTTTTTTTTTTGCGGTACTGGGGATTGAACTCAGGGCATTCTACCTCCAAGCTATGCCCCAGCCCTATTTTTTATCTTTATTTTGAAACAGGGTAGCTGAAGCAGGCCGCAAACCCGGATCCTCCAGTCTCAGCCTCGCAAATGCTGGGATTACAAGTGTGTGCCACCACGCCTGGCTCTGTTTGTTTATTTATTTATTGGAACTGGGGCTTGAACTCAGGAGTTCTACCTCTTGAAATATACCCTCTGGTCTGAACCTCCCAAGTACTGGGATTATAGGAGTGCATTACTGCACCCCGCTTGGAATGATGTGGTTTATATATAGCTGTTAAATAGGTTTAGATGATTGAATTTCATTGAGACTGAAAAATACTATTTTTATCTAGGTGTCGGACTCATATCTCTACAGATGAAAAGACTGCTGAAAGGAGTCGAAAGGTATTTACAACATATTTAATGATAATCACTCATTTAATAAAATTGCTAACATTTGTCTTAGGGTTGAAATAACATCTTTTGTTCAGAGCTGTTTTTTTTAATCAGCAGATAAATATGATCAACTTCTCCCCTTAACAGAATTACACTGTTCATATGCCTTTTTCCCCTCTTAATTTTGCCCCTCCTCCCACAGTATAGAATAATTTTGAGTATAAATGGATATGGAATTTATGAAGATTCATGTGCTTATTTGAAAACTAGCATATACTGTAATGATTTGATGTGAAACACTCTAGCATTTGTTCTGTTTGCAGAGGCTTATGATTTTCAGTGCCCCAAATTGCTCTTTGTAACAATGGCTAGCAATTCAGGGAGCCATGAAGGTATAAACCTCTAGTTTCTTAACATACTCAGTGAATGATATCATGATAGCATAACTAAGCCCATTTTTTTCTTTATTCTAACAATAGGATTAGAAGAGTTTGATAGGGTTTTTTTTTGCGGTACTGGGGATTGAACTCAGGGGCATTCTACCTCCGAGCTATACCCCTAGCCTTTTTTTTTTTTTTTTTTTTTTTTTTTTTTTTTTTTTTTTTTTTTTTTTTTTTTTTTTTTTTTTTTTTTTTTTTTTTTTTTTTTTTTTTTTTTTAATTCTTTATTTTGAAACCGAGTCTCACTAGGTTGCGGAGTGCCTCACTAGGTAGCTGAGGCTGGCTGCGAACCCGGATCCTCCGGTCTCAGCCTCCCGAATGCTGGGATTACAAGCGTGCGCCACCACGCCCGGCTGAGTTTGATAGTTTAAATCGTTTTTCACCTGTAATTCCATCTCTGTAATTTAAGAGATAAAGACACTGATGGGAGTGGGCTGAAGTAGAGGATGGCATTCAAGCCCAAGATCTTTCAAAGGCTACTGATTAGTTTGACTTTGAGCTGTTTTGGATCATATTGAGACATATTTGCATGGTTATTGTAATCTTGTACAACTTTATAATTATATTTGATTATTCTCATCCTAAAACCAATTTTTAGATATAAGAATTTTCATCATATTTTATTCGCATAGTCTCTTGGTTTGTTCTCAAATTATCCTATGCAAGTACTTGGCAGTGCTTTGTTGTATTTAAAATTGATATTGCAGCCGGGCTTTTCTTTCTTTTTTTTTTTTCGGTACTAGTGATGGAACCAGGGGGCATTCTACCTCCGAGCTACAGCCCTAGCCCTATTTTTTATTCTTTTTTTTTTTTTTTTTTTTTCCGGTACCCGAGATTGAACTCAGGGGCATTCTACCTCCGAGCTATACCCCCAGCCCTATTTTTTTTATTCTTTATTTTGAAACCGAGTCTCGCTAAGTTGCGGAGTGTCTCACTAGGTAGCTGAGGCTGGCCGAGAACAACCCAGATCCTCCGGTCTCAGCCTCCCGAATGCTGGGATTACAGGCGTGCGCCACCACGCCCGGCTTTATTCTTTATTTTGAAACAGGGTCTCACTAAGTTGCGGAGGGCCTCACTAAGCAGCTGAGGCTGGCCGTGAACCCGGATCCTCCAGTGTCAGCCTCCCAAATGCTGTGATTACAAGGGTGCGCCACCATGCCCGGCTGCTTTTCTTTTTATCTTACTGCATATTTTATTTTCCTATACTGTATATTTGTTTGTGGGAAGGGGGTATTAGGGATTGAACCCAGGGGCATTCTATCACCAAGCTACACTCCCAACCCTGTTTTATTTTTTATTTTGAAATAGGGTCTTGCTAGGTTGCTGAGAATCTTGCAGAGTTGCTGAGACTGGTTATGAACCTGTGATCCTCCTGTCTTAGCCTCCCAAGTACTGGGATTGCAGGCTTGCACTACCATCCCTGGCTTCCCATACTATATTTATGTACTGTGGATTTAACTTTAAAAGACAGTGGCTTGCTGGGTGTGGTGGTGCACGCTTGTAATCCCAGCATTCGGGAGGCTGAGACTGGAGGATCTAGGTTCGCGGCCAGCCTCAGCTACCTAGTGAGACACTCCACAACTTAGTGAGACTTGGTTTCAAAATAAAGAATAAAAAAATAGGGCTGGGGGTATAGCTCGGAGGTAGAATGCCCCTGGGTTCAATCCCCAGTACCGCAAAAAAAAAAAAAAAAAAAAAAACAGTGGCTTTACATAAGTTTTTAGACACTGTAAGGGTTATGATGAACTGACAGTAAAAAAGGAGGGCAGAAACCTCAGAGGGGGGAAAAACACAAAACAAGAAAACTGTAAGATAGAAATGTAATTATTCACTTCCTATGAATATTTCCAGTATCACAGTAGCATAAGTACTGTTACTGGTTCATTTGAATTTGTATGACCTCTCAGTAAAATATGGAAGACTTAACTTCAGTCCGTGAAAATGTATAGCCAGATGTGGTGATGTACACCTATAATTCCAGTACCTGGGAGGCTGAGACCAGGAGGATTACAGGTTTGGGGCTAGCTCAGCAATTTAGCAAAGCCCTTACCAATTGATTGATTGATTGGACTGGGGATTGAACCCAGGGGCATTCTACCTCTGAGCTATTAGAGCCCCAGTCCTATTCTTTATTTTGAAACAGGATCTCACTAAATTGTGGAAGTCCTCAACTAATAGCTGAGGCTGTCCTTGAACCCAGATCCTCTGGTCTCAGCCTCCCAAGTACTGAGATTACAAGCGTGCACCACCACACCCAGCCTTAGCAATTTATTGAGATCCTGTTTAAAAAAAAAAAAAATAGGGCTAGGGTATAGCTCAGAGTTACCCCTCTTAGTTACCCTCCCAACCCTATTTTATTTATTTATTTTTAATTTTCTATTTTGTGTGTGTGGTACTGGGTTTGAACCCAGGGTATGCTACCTCTGAGCTACACCCCCAGCCCTCTTTTTTTTTTTTTTTAGTTTATATTTTGGAACAGGGTCTCACTGAGGCTGGTCTCAAACCTGTAATCCTCCTGTCTCAGCCTCTCAAGTGCTGGGATTACAAGCATGAGCCACCACGCCCCGTTTGTTGGTTTGTTTGTTTATCTGTTTATGTGTGTGTGTGTGTGTGTGTGTGTGTGTGTGTGTGTGTGTGTGTGAGAGAGAGAGAGAGAGAGAGAGAGAGACAGACAGAGACAGAGAGAGACAGAGAGAGAGAAAGAGACACTCTGAGGTTTGAGCCCAGGGGCATTTTACCTCTGAGCTACACCAACCCTATCTTTTATTCTTTATTTTGAAATAGGGTCTCACTAAGTGGATGAGGCTGGCCATGAACCTGTAATCCTCCTGTCTCAGCCTCCCAAGTATTGGAATCACAGGCATGAGCTACCATGCCAGACTGACCCTTTTAAAAAAATAATAATAAGCTGGGTGTGGTGGCGCACGCTTGTAATCCCAGCATTCGGGAGGCTGAGACCGGAGGATCCGGGTTCGCGGCCAGCCTCAGCTACCTAGTGAGGCACTCCGCAACTTAGTGAGACTCGGTTTCAAAATAAAGAATAAAAAATAGGGCTGGGGATATAGCTCGGAGGTAGAATGCCCAAGTTCAATCCCCAGTACCGCAAAAAAAAAAAAAAAAATAAATAAATAATAATAATAAGATAGGGCTGTGGGGGGTATAGCTCAGAGGTAGAATTCTTCTGTGTTCAACCTTGAATATCCTCCCCCTTCCTCAAAGCAGAAATATGTACCACAAATTGGGAGCTGAAAAAAAGGATAAAAAAAAAATAAAGGGAAGGGTACAGATGCTGGTATTCTCATTTTACAAAATGGAAAGGTATGATGTACTATTTATTTTTGATGAAACAAGAAATTAAGATAGAGTTAACTTAAGTTGCTGAGGGATCAGTAGAAGAATTAAAATTAGTGATACATAATGTAAGAGTTATGTGAGTGAAATCTTCCACTTACCAAGAAATCAATAGAATGAAAATGGAAAAGAATTTTTTTTTTCTTTTTTTTTTTTTTTTTTTGCATACTGGGGATTGAACCCAGGGGCATTCTACCTCCGAGCTACACCCCTAGTCCTATTTTTTATTCTTTATTTTGAAACAGGGTCTCGCTAAGTTGCAGAGGGCCTCACAAGGTAGCTGGGGCTGGCCGAAAACCCAGATCCTCTGATCTCAGCCTCCCAAGTATTGGGATTACAAGCGTGTGCCACCATGCCTAGCTTTCTAGCCCTATTTTTTATTCTTTATTTTTGAAACAAGGCCTCACGAAGTTGCAGAGGGCCTCACTAAATTGCTGAGGCTGGTCACAAACCTGTAATCCTCCAGTCTCAGCCTCCCAAGTACTGGTATTACAAGATGCACCACTATGCCTGGGTGGGAAAGAAAATCTTATATGATTATATAAGAACTAAAAGGCCATTTTTTAAAAAATCAACAAGTCATTTCTGAGGATCTGTCTATAGATGCAGGGCATAATTGCATTTTTATAAGCTCTTCATATATTTTAAACCTTATGTATCTATAGGTTGTTTATAAGGGGTAAATTTTCAAAGTTAAAATAGAATTAATGGAGGCATTAGCATTTTGAGGGTCCACAAAGACTCTCCTGAAAAAGTATCAAGTTTGATTTCTAGGTGTTGAGTTTTAAATGCTATGGAGAATTTGGAGGGAGAAGGAAGGAATAATCACGTGCAGGCAAAAGCCTGGGTAATGGAAGGGAGATGTGGAATTTCCTAGTGTGTTTTTGGAATTTCTAGCAGTTAGGAATGACTGGAGAAAAAGATTCAGAAGAGTGGCAGTTGATCCTTTACCAAATTGTGGAAAGATCTTACAATATTATTATTTTTAAAAATCTCTTTTCCACCAGTTGAGAAAAAATAGATTTATTTATTTATTTATTTATTTATTTATACCAGAGATTGAACCCAGGGCCATTCTACCTTTCAGCTACACCCCCAGCCCTATTTCTTATTTTGAAACGGGCTCGCTAAGTTGCAGAGAGCCTCAGTAAGTAGCTGAGGCTGGCTATGAACCTGTGATCATCCTGTTTCAGCCTCCCAAGTGTTGGGATTACAAGTGTGTGCCACTACGCCTGGCCTTGAAAACTAGTTTTAATAATAATACATTGTGTAAATAAGCTTTCCCAGATCTCTTATTCTCCCCTACCTCCAGATTTTTCCTCATTTGAGAACCACTGAAATTTGAGCTGAAAAGTGACATGATTCCACTAGTTATGTATTCTAATTTGATGCTGTTGGCATTATTACTAGATTTAAAGGAAGAATAGACTGTTAGTAAGATGAACAATTGAGAGGCTATTATAACAGTCCAGACCGAAGGTGATGGGTTCTTGGGATAGAGCAGTGCTATTCAGGATGGAGGAAGAGGGTAGGAATGTGTAAAACATGTTGAAGAGACGATCTTGTTTGGACAGGCGCCAGTTTCTCTAAAACGAAAATCTGATTATTGGAATGACAAACTACAGAAGGAAGCAGAAGCTTTTGCTTATTATCGCCGGACACACACTGCTAATGAGCGACGGCGGCGTGGTGAAATGAGGGATCTTTTTGAAAAATTGAAGATCACATTGGGATTACTTCATTCTTCCAAGGTTTCCAAAAGTCTCATTCTTACTCGGGTAAGTTAAATGTTTTGAGAATCTGACTATAAAACTTATAGATACTGTGAGGAAAGGGGATCTATTGCCATATAAGAGAGGTTGAAGTAGAGTTACTTTAATAAGGGGAAATCATTATATTGAGTCAGAGTAGCTTTTCATTGAAAGGTATTTTTTTTTAACTGGCAGAGCTATCCTTCTTCAAATAAAATCAGAAACTCTGTTTTACTTTGTTTTCCACATTCTCTTTACATTATTCCTCATAGTACTTAGAACAGTTTATCACAGAGTAAAGCATAGCATAAGTGATATTTTAACATCTTAATAGTTGCCATTTATTCTAAAAGAAAATCTGAAATATTCATGCTAGCAGAAATTTTAGCATTGCACATAGGAGATCTAAGGTAATTTTATTTAAATTACTTTGAAATAGAAGTTGGAGAGATGTATGGTAAGCATTCATAACTCTCTAGAGCAATGTTATTTTAATCAAAATTTACACTAGAAGATTATTTTAAAGTTGATTAAAATCTAAGCAAAACATGAATGCTTTGTGTTTTCTTGCCTGTTTAATGCTCGGTGATTGTCTTTTGTCTTTGGAAGTAATTATATATATATATATATATATATATAAAATTATAAAATTACTATTTATATATATATATAATTGCCTGTTTAATGCTCAGTGATTGTCTTTTGTCTTTGAAAGTAATTATATATATAAGTAAATATATATATTACTTAAAAGTGTAACCCAGGAAACCTCAAACAGTTTAACAAAAGTTATTTCTGATACATTACTACTTGTCTTAAATAAAGATCTCTAAAATTATAAAAATTTTTCATTAAGGAGGTTGTGTAGGTCTCCCCTGTTTTTAGTAAGGAATGGATCAATTGACACAATATTACTGTTTTTATTCTAGGCATTCAGTGAAATTCAGGGACTTACAGATCAGGCAGACAAATTAATAGGACAGAAAAATCTCCTGACTCGAAAACGGAATATTCTAATACGGAAAGTATCATCTCTTTCAGGTGAGATAGGTAAATGGTCTGTGGTAAAGAGCACAATAACATCTTTAGCAAAGAGAAATTCTTTAGTGAAGCCTTCAGATACAACTTAGTTTTAAGGCTTGGCTCCCCACATTTACAGCAGTTGTGTTTTTTTTCTTTTGGTGGTACTGAGGATGGAATCTAGGGGCCTTCTACCTCTGAGCTACACCCTCAGCTTGATTTTTTTTTTTTTTTTTTTTTATTCTTTATTTTGAAACAGAGAGTCTCACTAAGTTGCAGAGGGCCTCACAAGTTGCAGAGGCCCTCACAAGTTGCAGAGGCTGACCTCGAACCTGTGATCCTCCTGTCTCAGCCTTCCAAGTACTGGGATTACAAGTGTGTGCTACCATGCCCAGCTTATAGCAGATATTTTTTGACTGAGTCGGACATATCTTTTGGATTATAATCACTCTTGCCTTCCATAGTTTTGGGGAATATAGTTAAATCAACTGGATTGCAGTTGACTCTATTTCTCATTATTATGTGGGGTCATGCAGAGAGTGATAATTTATTCCCTATTAACCTGTAGGTAAGACAGAAGAAGTGGTCCTGAAGAAGCTAGAGTATATTTATGCAAAACAACAAGCACTAGAGGCACAAAAAAGAAAAAAGAAGATGGGATCAGATGAGTTTGATGTGTCTCCCAGAACTAGCAAACAGCAAACAGCATCATCTGTAGATCTCGGACAGATGTTTATAAATAACAGGAGGGGGAAACCTTTGATTCTTTCCAGAAAAAGAGACCAGGCCACAGGTAGGAGGGACATTCTTTGCTTTCCTTAATGTAGATGAACATCAATTTTGTTTAGCAGATTGAATGTCTTCTCTTGGCCATAGTTTATTTTTTATTTTTATTTTTTTATTTTTCTTAATGGTACTGGGTATTGAACCCAGGGGCAGCCTACAGTTATGTATTTGGGTCTAGCTGAGACAAATAAATAGGAATTTTTTTTTACGGGGGGGGCGACTGAGTGTGTTGATGTGTACCTGTGGTCCCAATAGCTGCTTGGAAGTCTGACGCAGATGGATTGCTTGAACCTAGGAGCTTGGGGCTAGTCTGGGCAACAAATAAGACTACTGTATCTTTTTTTTTTTTTTTTTTTTTTTAAGGAAAATTTTGATGACACAGGCTTTATTTCAGTTTGAAATTTATTAAGGAACAAAGTAAATTAGTTTTAAGTCCTATCTTCATTTTGGTAGGGAATCCATATTGATTTTATGTTACTTGTGTTTATCTTTAAGTGAAAAGCGTATCTTTTTTTACTTTCTGAGTAGCCCAATAAAGAATACAAAATAGGGCTGGGGGTATAGCTCGGAGGTAGAATGCCCTGAGTTCAATCCCTAGTACTGCAAAAAAAAAAAAAAAAAAAAAAAAAATAGGAGGATCACAGGTTCCAGACCACCCTTAACTTAGTGAGACCCTGTTTCAAAATAAAAAGCCAGGCATGGTGGCACATGCTTGTAATTCTAGTACTTGGGAGACAAACTGGAGGATTGTAGGTTTGTGGCCAGTGGTAGCAACTTAGTGACACTCTACAGCAACTTAGACACTGTTCCAAAATAAAAGAATAAGATATGGCTTGGAGTATATCTCAGAGGTAGAATGTCCCTGGCTTCCAAAAAGAAGCCACAGAAATAAAAAGTAAAAAGGATTGGGGTTGTAGCTCTGGGACAGAATGCATCTGGGTTTAATCCCTGGTATCCACATATACAAAATAAAAAACAGTTTTCACATTGCAGAATCTTTTTTTTTTTTTGAGGTACTGGGGATTGAACTCAGGGGCATTCTACCTCTGAGCTACACCTCCAGCCCTATTTTATTCTTAATTTTGAAACAGAGTCTCACTAAGTTGCTGCCACCGATCTCAAACCTGTGATCCTCCTGGTGGCCTCCCAAATGGTAGTATTGCGGGTATCTACCACCACACTCTGCTAAATAATGTTACTTCCCTTTTTTTTTTTTTTTTTTTTTGTAGTACTGGGGATTGAACTCAGAGGCATTCCACCTCCGAGCTATACCCCGAGCCCTATTTTTTATTCTTTATTTTGAAACAGGGTCTCACTAAGTTGCAGAGTGCCTTACTAGGAAGCTGAGACTGGCCTTGAACCTGGATCCTCCGTTCTCAGCCTCCCAAATGCTGGGATTATAAGCGTGCGCCACCATGCCCGGCTAATGTTACTTCTAAGAAAAGAATTTAGTGAACAAGTATCTCATTTCACAGATGGGAAAACTGAGGCCTAGAAATTTTGTTAGAGGTATATAGGAAAGGAAGCCTAGTGATAGACTAGATCAGTATTAAAACTGTCAGAAACATTCCATTGAAAAGTGCTTCTGTTCCTCAGCAAAGAAATTGTTTCTCTTAGGAGAATCATTAGGATAGGTAACCATTATTCAGTGAAAAGTGGTTCAAAAAAGTAAATTCTAAGTTTAGTTTCTGTAACCAAATTTGAAATTTACTTCTTGCCTTTTAAAGTCAGAGTGTGGTTTTAGGGATGTTGCCTAGACTCCTGGATTATACTAGCATTAATTTAAGATCTTTTATCCATAACTAATTGCTAATTCTTTTTTTTTTTTTGTACAGAAAACATTTCACCTTCTAATACTCCACACTCCTCTGCCAACCTTGTGATGACTCCACAAGGGCAAGTGCTCACCTTAAAGGGTCCCTTATTTTCAGGACCAGTAGTAACTGTTCCACCTGCTCTCTTAGAAGCTGATCTGAAACCTCAAGTTGTCAACAGTTCTGTGGCTCAATCAGGTGTGTATCATTGTCTCTATGGGTAATGAAAAAAGCTATCCCTTGTGTCTCATGGTGACAGAGGAAACTTTAAACGTGTTTTATAGCCAGGCGTGGTGGCACACGCTTGTAATCCCAGTACTTGGGAGGCTGAGACAGGAGGATCTGGATTCTTGGCCAGCCTCAGCTACTTAGTGAGGCACTGTGCAACTTAGTGAGATCCTGTTTCAAAATAAAGAATAAAAGATAGGGCTCGGGGTATAGCTCAGAGGTAGAATGCTCCTGGGTTCAATCCCCAATACCACCAAAAAAAAAAAAAAAATGTGTTTTATAATGATAAAGAGCCATCCTCTTAGCATTTGCCTTAGCAAGAGAGGACCCTCTTTTTGGAACATGTTTGGCTTGATCTGTGGTATTGATTTGTGTGTTTTACCTGGGATTGGAAACTATTTTGTGAACTCTAATTATTTCTAAGAAGACGACGACTAGAAAAAGATGTCGGAGTGAAGCTGGCGTGGTGGTGCATGCTTGTAATCCCAGCATTTGGGAGGCTGAGACTGGAGTGCCGGGTTTGCGGCCAGCCTCAGCTACCTAGTGAGGCACTCCGCAACTTAGTGAGACCCTGTTTCCAAATAAAGAATAAAAAATAGGGCTGAGGTATAGCCCCTGAGTTCAATCCCCAGTACTTCAAAAAAAAAGTGAAAGGAAGAAATTGAGGGGTCATTGTCTTAGTTCTTGGTGTTGATAGATATTTATCAATTTGTGTGTGTGTGTGTGTGGTACTGGGGATTGAACCCAGTGGCATTCTAC
The DNA here is from genome assembly GCA_004027655.1 of Graphiurus murinus. NCBI lineage: Eukaryota > Metazoa > Chordata > Mammalia > Rodentia > Gliridae > Graphiurus > Graphiurus murinus. The sequence goes on from PVLC010017770.1 coordinate 25,571, forward strand.
CTTCAAGCTTACACCCCCAGTTTGATTTTATTTCTTATTTGGAAACAGGGTCTCACTAGGTTGATTAGAGTCTACTTGCTGAGGCTGTCCTCAAACCTGCGATCCTCCTGTCTCAACCACCACACCCACCTGATTATCAATTTTGTGCTGTACTCAGAAATAGTACATTCCCACATAAGGAGCCTGATTCAGTTTGAGCACTATTCCCTTTTTTGGGGTAAGGGTAAAGTTGAAAAGTGAAAAAATACCATTTTGATTATTTGAAAAATATCGTTTTGATTATTATTTAGGTTCCAGGCACCTAAATTTCTATTAAGCTCAAAGAACGATCTCATCAATATGAAAATCCTAGTTACTTGGTTGCCATTGCCAGCACCAGTATTTCCTTCTGCTGCCAAATCCATTTTGGCAAGACTCGTCCGTTTCTCTTACCATGCTGCTTATAGACTTCCATTTCCCTTTAAGTAGCAGCTAATTGGATGAACAGCATCAAGATGCATTTCTGTCTTAGGATAAGAATGAACTTTGAAGCTCTTCTAAAAATTATTAAAGATGGAATATCAAAGATTATTTTGGTTGGGTTTTATTTGTCTATTGATATTTCTGTCAGCTCTTTGACAAAAGTAGATTGGTGAATTTTGACTACAACTTCCTAAGATGGTCATTTGGTATAATTGATAGGGGGAGGGAAGAGGGGAAGCAAGAGATGCTCACTGCTGTAGATCTAAATGAAGTTTTCTTTTTAATTTTTATTTTTCAGAAAATGACGACTTATTTATGATGCCACGAATTGTTAATGTGACATCATTGGCCACAGAGGGAGGTTTGGTAGATGTGGGTGGCAGCAAATATCCTCATGAAGTTACTGATGGCAAGCCACTTGACCACCTGAAAGACATTGTCAGAAATGAAGATAACTCCTTAGAGGATTTGGATAGAATCTGTTCCAGAGGAAGCCATAAAGATGGCAGAATGGCACTGTGTCCAACACAGGTTTTTCTGGCAAATAAAGATTCTGGTTTTCCACAAATAGTTGATGTTTCCAGTATGCAGGAAGCACAGGAGTTCTTACCCAGAAAGATTTCTGGTGATATGAGAGGGATTCGGTATAAATGGAAAGAGGGTGAATATAGAGCAGAAAGACTAAAATCTAAGGAATCTCCATCTCATAAATTAAAGGTGAAAGATCTCAAGGACTCAAGCATAGAGATGGAACTGAGGAAAGTAGCGTCGGCTATAGAGGAAGCTGCTCTTGATCCCAGTGAACTGCTCACTAACCTGGAAGATGAGGATGATACTGATGAGACACTGACTTCCTTGCTCAATGAGATTGCCTTTCTTAATCAGCAACTAAATGATGACTCTGTTAGCCTGGCTGAACTGCCTAGCTCTGTGGATACAGAGTTCCCAGAGGATGCTCGACGGACTTTTATCAGTAAGCTTCCCCCTGGGAACAGAGCAACTTTCCAGGTTGGCCACTTGGGAACGGGTTTGAAAGAGTTGCCTGATGTTCAAGGGGACAGTGAGTCCATCAGCCCCCTCCTCTTACACCTAGAAGACGATGACTTTTCTGAGAATGAAAAACAACTTGTAGAAACATCCTCTGAGCCAGATGTCCTTAAGATTGTTATTGACTCTGAGATAAAGGATTCCCTCCTTTCCCATAGAAAATCTAGTGATGGAGGGAAGAATACATCTGGCCTCCGAACAGAGCCTGAAAGTGTATCCTCACCTCCTGTCCTACACATGAAGACTGGCCTGGAGAACAACAACACAGATACTTTGTGGAGGCCTATGCCAAAGTTGGCACCTTTAGGTTTAAAAGTAGCTAATCCTCCCAGTGATGCAGATGGTCAGAGTCTCAAAGTAATGCCTTGTTTGGCACCTGTAGCTGCCAAAGTTGGGTCAGTTGGACACAAAATGAACTTAACAGGGAATGACCAGGAAGGTCGGGATAGCAAGGTGATGCCTACATTGGCACCTATTCTGGCTAAATTGGGCAACTCTGGGGTCTTACCAAGTTCTGCAGGGAAATGAACTTGTCTGTCCTCAGGCAAAAGCCAGGCTGTGAGAGGAAATTGAATCTCACCTCCTTTCTCTGCAGGCCTCTGTTTGTGTCATGGAGCTTTGATCCTTGACTTTGGTATGGTAGATAATGATGGAGAAAGGGGTAGGGTGCTGACCCTGGTTTAAAAAAAAAAAAAAAAAAACCATGAAATTCTGATCATGTTAAAATGTGTTACCTCACTTGTGGTGCTGGGTCCCCTCATCCTCTCTAGGAATATATGATCTGTTACGGAACACGAGGTGCCCCTCTTACCCAAGGCATTCATAGCAAGACTGTCTCCATAGTGGTACCTAATCGTCCCCCTAGCCCCCCAAAAAAGAAAAGCTGCTTGAGACTTTGGAATTGCTATGGACTGAACTGTAGCTGATAGCTGCTGGGTTAAGTAAAAAAATCTAAGGAATGTGATGCACTTGTGCAAAGGGATCCAGAAGAGAGAGTTTTTATTGATATTTCAATAATAGGGAGAGAGAGGGATGGGTACTGGGGAATATCAAAGTTAAGGATTTTATGTCCTTCAGCAAAATTTTCTCTTCTTTCATGTCCCAGGTAGCTTCCATTCCCTCACCTTTTCAATCAGAATACAAATTCAAGCCTTCTGGTAAAGTAGGGTTGCTTTCAACATTTATTATTAAGGTGATTATTTTGAGAATGTTAAAAGTAGTTCTTCCTTATTGTCTTTCTGAGTGTTGAAGAGATCATTTCATAGTGCCAGGGGTTTCTATCAGGAATATGTTATTTTGGAGGCAGGCATGGAGGGGACCCTTCCCATTCACAAATCACATTACTTAAGAGACAGCTGATATAAAAAGCATTCTCTTCCCAGGCCAGAGACAGTGGCCAAAATAAAAAATTGTGGGGCTGGATATTTCCCAAATCAAACTAGCCTCCTGGTGCTTGAAGGTTTCATTCACTGTTATCTGCACAGGATGTAAAGAAAAGTCATAATAGGCACTCTTTACCAGGGAAATCAGGCAGTATTTGAATCACAAGATATATTTTTATCTGCTACCATGGATTCAGTGATCTGTAGAGTTTTTTCACTCATTAGCTGTCAGGGTATGAAGAACTGACAGCCTGTAAAGATAAAGATATTTATATTTTTGTATAGTTGTTTTCATAGATTTCTCAAAGGCTGAAGTTTTCAACCTAGAAGATGAGATTTGTATTGAGTATAGAAATGATGTTTCCTATCTAGTTTGTAAATAATCATGGTGCACTTGAGGGGTCTCTTGGAAACTGGGGGCAAGAATCACTATTCTGAAAATGTATAGATTGGGACTTAGCTGCTGCATTTTGCCTTTCTTAAATGATTATATTTTGGAATGTAACCCCTGTTCTGTCTTCATTGACAGGATTTGCTTGTGTTGTATAACACTAACACAAGAGCTTCCAGTGCCTGGGCTGTGCCTAGGTTATGCTATTCTACATCCCCTGCCTTCTTTATCCCAAGTCCCACTCATATTTTCAGACCTAGGTTGTAAGACCAACTTTGGAATGGATCTAGTCAGTGAATTATTACTTCTATTTTGATTCCCTTTCTATTAACTCTGGTAATCAACAGATTAAAAGGGATGGGAACATTACAAAGTGCAGTCAAAGCAAATCTTTGTTGGTTTTGTGCTGCTTGCCCTTTTAGACCTGGTTATTAGCACATAACCCTCTTTACTGAAGAACTTTGGAGTTGTTTAAAAAGTGCTCTTCAGCTTCTCATTCTCCCTTCTACTCTTTACCCAGTAGATTTTGTCAAATGCCTTAGCCAAGGAGTCCAGCACCGTTCTCCCTTGCTAATAATTTTCCTTGGAGACGCCAGTTCTTTTAACCTGGGCATACCTATTTCCCATTATTTCATGGCTTGTCTCTTCCCCCATGTTTCTGCCTGACTTCCCAAGGCTCTAGTGGCTTTTGAAGGTCAGCCAAGGAGCAGGCAAGGGAGTGAATAATCCTCAGGAAAAGGACCTGTGTTAAGCTTTTAAACACTTTCCCTTTCTTAGAAAAAATAGGCAACAGGTCAAGGTCAATTCTTCATTGAAGGATATTTGGATATTTATAAGACATATACAAAGATGGAAATGAGGGAATTTTCTAGGTGTTTAGAGAAGGCTGCATATGTCATACTCCCAAGATAGTGTTCTTAAGACAGATCTAGGAGTCGTCAGGGCTAACTCAAGGAGGGCTTAGTCTTCACAAAAGTCCTTCAGTCTTGACAGACATCTAAAATCTCCCAAAACTCTTACCCTTTAACCTTACCCTAGGAGAAACTAATCTATGAAAATTACATGTGTGATTATGAAAGATGAAGTTGAGTGAGAAGATTTGAGGAACCTGGAAGACAGTGAGCGCTCATCCTAACTCTATAAGAAGCATGATCTCAGTAGACCAATAATTCTCCTTTTTATACATCTGTAAATAAATGGAATGTTTTTAAGAATACAATTATGTCAGATTTAGCATTTTCTTTTATATATTAAATATATATATCTTTCCCTTTCTGGTTTTGAAAGTTACTATTTTTTTAGAAACAAGAACAGAAGTTTGGCGATCAGAAGACAGAATGTGTAAACCTGAAATAAGTTAGTTATACTGATGAAAGCAGGTCTTGGTGTTGGAAGGTTTGTGCTGATTTGGAGTAGAGAATTCTTAATCCCCTGACACATATTCCAGAGAAGAGTGCCTTAGAAGTAGTTGTATATTTGGGGGATGGTTTGGGTATTTTTTTTTTTTTTTTTTTTGGTACTGGGGATTGAACCCAGAGGCATTCTGTCTCCAAGGTACACCCTCAGCCCATTTAATTTTTTATTTTGAAACGGAGTCTGTTGCTGAGGCTTTCCTTGAACCTATGATCCTCCTGTCTCAGCCCCCAACTACCGAGATTATAAGCATACATCACTACAACCTGCTTGGTGTTCTAATACTTGTAGCATGTTTTACATGGTGGTTTAAAGCTTTTGTAGAACTTGATATCAAGTATTTGTTTTAGAAGTCATTCTACAGTGAAGAAAGGCTAACCTCATAGTACCACTGTGTGCAAGGCAATTTATCTGTTACCTTGGGGAATACTAACCTGACATAAACACAATCATAGTGGCAAAGGACAGTAGGTGTACCTGAGGCAAGATGTTAACTAGTTTCCTAATTTTTTAAAAAGTTTTATTAAAGGGATCCTTTTGACATCAAGCTATTCTAATCTATTTAATAAGGTCATTAATAGATCAAGTTCAGCTATATAGCTTCATACAAATAAATGCAGTTGCTTTTTCTCAGAATTGTGTATGAAATACCTGATATGAGATCTTTCTGTAACAGTCTTGAAAATATTTTGAACATAGAACAAAAGCAGACACTATCCACATTTTGTCAAGATTTGATAGTATCTTTTTTTTTTTTTTCTTTCACTCCAGAGTATACTGGTTCTGAAACTTGGAATGAGGTAGCTAGGCATGATGGAACATGCATGTAATCCCAGTACTTGGGAGGCTGAGACAGTAGGATTAAAGGTTTGAGGCTAGCCGCAGCAATTTAGTGAGAACTTGTTTAAAAATTAAAATAATGAAATAAAAAGGGCTGGGTGTGTAGCTCTGGGGTAGAATGCCCCTAGGTTCAATTCCCAGTACAAAAAAGAAACAAAAATGGAGTGAGGTGAATTGAGAGGTAAATATACTTTGAATACAGGCCTAGAAGTAGTAATTGGCACAGGGTAGGCAGCATTTTCAGGTAATTTTATGAAGAAAAACTGATAGCAAAGAATCAATACTTTTCTTGCACAAAATCGCTGGCTTTGAAGAAAGTGCTAAAAAAAGCAGATGTGGTAGTGCACACCTATAATCCTAGTACTTGGGAGGCTCAGACAGGAGGATCACAGTTTCGCAGCCAGCTTCAGCAACTTAGGGAGGCCCTCTGCAACTTAGCGAGGCCCTGTCCCAAAATAGGGCGGGTGGTGTAGCTCAGAGGCAGAATACCCCTGGGTTCAATCCTCCTTTGCATGTGCGCACATATAAAAAATACTATGGAGATATCGGTGCTTCCATGTCATTGTATTATTGCTGATTAAATTTTACATGGACACAAATGGCTGAATGCATAGAATATTAAAGCTGAGATAGACTTATTGCCAGTTGGGGAAAAAACTGCATATTTGGAATAATTTGATACATAAAACTTAAATAGGCATAGCTAGTATATTGTGACTGAACTGCTCTACAGAGGCACATAAATGTTAAGTGATAGTGATGAAGGTGTGTGGAGGGTGGGGAGGCTAAACTATGGGATGAGTTGGAGATTTTAAGATAAATCTAGACTACTAAATTCTATCATTGTAAACTGTCAGTAGAGATTTTGTTAAATAGGAAAGCAGCCTTGGAAGCATTGTCTTGAGATCCTGTTTCCAACTGCAGTCATTGGTCTCAGCTGTTTCACAGTGCCTTGCATGTAAAGGTGCTCAATAAATATTTGAGTTGATAAGCAAATGTTTACTTTAGCCTGTTAGTTTTCCAGGACCTTATAATTGCTTCTGATTTATCTAGCATGAATTTAAAACTTTGATCTAATGAGCATAATGCTAAACAAGATGACTATGCTTCTTATTTCCAGACATAGAATTTTAGAATCTGACAAACACCATTCATTCATGTTTAGGACATATACAAGAATTTGAAGTAATGTATGGGGGATAAAACACCTATATAAGCCGGGCGTGGTGGCGCACGCTTGTAATCCCAGCATTTGGGAGGCTGAGACTGGAGGCCCTCTGCAACTTAGTGAGACCCTGTTTCAAAATAAAGAATAAAAAATAGGGCTGGGGCTGTAGCTCAGAGGTAGAATGCCCCTGGGTTCCATCCCCAGTACCGCAAAAATAAATAAATAAATAATAATAATAAAATGGGTTTGGGGCTTAGACTGGAAGTATCCAGATTTCAGACTTAAATCCCCTCAGTTCTGAGTTTTTCATCTTAGACAAGGAATACAGGAGCTTAGATTTGTTTATGCAGTTCCAGCTTCAGATGAGAGTAATTCAGAGAACCTTTTCTCTAAGGGGTTAAAACAAAGTAGCTTTGTGTAACAAATGACACTTTGTAAGTGTGTACTGTCCATGAATGGTTAGGTAAGGAAACTACTAGTGGAAACAAAAGTGACCTGAAGAGAATTAGGGACAACCCCTGAGGGCATATTTTTATTGTTTCATGGGTGGAGATGGAAGTTGCTGAGGTCTGTAGTACACAAACACCAGATGGCACCACTTACTAATGTTATACTAGCTTCTATGGAGAGGTCAAATCACTGACTAGCAAAGGGTTAAGGAATCAACTACCTGTTTCTATAGTTATAGCTAATGGCTCTACCTCCAGATTTCCAGATTTGGGAAATAAATTGGGAATCACGTTTTGGTTTCACTAGATCTACAACACATGGTTGAAGGGTAGCTTAGGTAGCTATTGCCAGTTCTTCATGGTGTCCATGTCAATCTGTGAGCTTTATGAACTTGTTTTACCAGGTGGCTATAGCACAGAGAAGCACCTTCCTACTTGCTGTTTGGCTGTGCAAGGTCTGTGCACAGCAGTGAG
>PVLC010017771.1:0-32959 GCA_004027655.1 Graphiurus murinus
AAATTTATTTTCATTAAGTTGAGTGCTATATAGAAAAGTCCATGGGAGCTGGGCACAGTGGCACACACCTGTAATCACAATACTTGGGGGTCTGAGACAGCAGGACAGCAGATTTTCAAGGTAATCCAGCATTAGCAAATTAGTGAGACCCTTAGCAACCTAACGAGAACCTGTTTCAAAATAAGTAACAATAATAATAAAATATACAGCCACGATGGAGATTGGTGTGGAGGTTCCTCAAAAGACTAGAAACAGAATCACCATATAATCCAGCTATAGCACTCTTGGGTATATTTCCAAAGAAATTGAAGTGAGAATATTATAGCAAAAATAATTGTAAAATAAAGCACAATTAATAATAGCCAAACTATTGGAACCAGCCTATATGTCCATCAACAGATGAACAGATTACAAAGCAAGGGTCTATACACACAATGGAATTGTATGCAGTTATAAAGAGGAACAAAATTGTGTCATTTGCAGGAAAATGGATGTAACTAGACAATACCATGCTAAGTGAGATTAACCAGTCTCAGAAAGCATAGGGCCAATGATTTCACTTATATGTGGAAAATAGAGAGAAATTGGAAAACAAAAGCAACCTCAGTAAGTGAGGGGAAATATTAATAAGACCATGGAAGGGAGAGGAGAGATGAAAGGGAAGACTAAATGAAGGTAACAGTTCAAAAATGCTATATTCAGATATGAAATTATCAATACCAATTTCAATATTATGTATAAGGAGGAAGAAGGAGCAGGGTGGGACCTGCAGGGAGGCACACCAAGTGCTGTGTGCACACGTTTCTATCGCTCTGTCATTATTACATATAATTATAATGCACCAATTAAAAAACAAAAGGGCTAGGATTATTGCTCAGAGGTAGAATGATCCTGTATTAATTCCCAGTCTTCCCCCAAAAAAAATGAAAAAAAAATTCAGGAAAACATAAAATACTGTACACAAATACAAAGTAAATAATAGTGGATTTGTTTCATATGGTAAATGACAAGGAACTCTAGCAAGAGTGTTTGGATTACTCATGATGGAGGAATTCTGCAGTTTCTATTTTCCACACATTTCATATTTACATGATATAAAATTTCCCACAGCCAGAATTGTAGCCCAACTGGCTGTTATTACCAGATGCCTAGAATAGGCAGTAAGGAGACTATTTCCTCCATTTTTTTTTTTTTTCTATTCAAGACCTAAAGGAGCCTTGGCCCAGTCTATGTTCGAGAACTCTGTTTCATAAGTGATACCTGACCTTGAAAAGTGAGGATGATTTCACATTGCATCTGGGAAGATCAGTCAAAAAGCAGAGTTACCTCCAGCTGTCATTTAGAGTTAACCTCATGTGAAACTAAAAACAGTTCACTGCACATGAATTTCATACATTATAGAGGAAGCCATGACAGAAGCTGGAAGTACCAAGCAAAGGTCTACTCAAACAAAAGTATTGTTGATAAGCTAGGTTGAACTGCCTCATTAGTTAAAACATCTTGTCAAACATAATAAATGTATGAATAAATTTGGAAAAAAATCACATTGAAATTTTAAAATATCAAGACAAACATTAAATTGGATGGCATAAGCCATGACTTTTTCATGCAAACAAAAATACATGGTTTTCCCTACCTATGACTCAAATTCCACTGCTATTATGTTAGTACACCTTGCCTACATTGACTGGAATCCAAGTATTAGGTAACTTATAGCAAAAGTAATTGCAAAATGAAGCACTACTGCAAAAATCCATGTCCAACAAAATTAAAATGCATAAGTTATGGCAATTTCACCAGTGCAGTATTTTACAACACCAAATATGAATAAAGTGTAGCTATCAGCAAAAAATTATTGAATATTAAAAATATCAAATTAAAGATCAAAAGATTAGTTTTGCTTAAGCTTCACATTAAATCCACTCTACCAATGAGTCACTTAAATGCACTAAGTTGCAATCACTTTATAAGACATAACTTGGTGGGCATGACTCCAACTTTTATAACTCATCTTCAGTTTATAATCTATATTATACTTTCCCTGATTCATGATCTGTTGTTTCATTCATGTTTGGTTAGTATTTCAGATGATTTCAATCACTCTCTGATTAGTCAACTCACCACGATTAAGTTGGCTAAGCTTTGATTAAATGTCTTTGTTGAGCTGTGTTTGATATGTTTCCCTATTTACTATTATTACAGCTACAGAAATAACAAATGACTTCTTACAGAATTCTCAAAGTTTAAAATATACTCTTTCCTGGCTCTACAATGAAGCAGGAAGCCTACCTTCTCATAATCATGAAAATCTTTTATTCCCACAAGTAGGGTAACTCCTTCTTGGCAGTTGATCTAAACGGTATTTAAAACATTCAAGGTCTCATGTTCAACTTTATTCTATTATTCATTTGTAAATTTTAATTTATTTTAACTGATATATAAGAAACACAAAAAAGCACATATTTAGGAGTATCATGATGTTTCCATGCATGCATACATTGTATAATGTTTAAATCAGGTCAAACATATCTATCTCTTCAAACACTTATTCTTAAAGTGAAAACATTCTGGTGTTCTTTGATGACAGTGTTGCTCTATTGGGAACCAGAACCTGTAACCAGCAAAGCCTCATTCTGTTTGGAATGAAGCAGGGCAAAACTTACAATAGTGGATCACCAAAAGTTATAATCAAAGGACTGCAGAGTCAAAGAGGCCCACTACGTTTGACCTGCAATACTGCAAGTTGTTCTAATCCAACGCCAGTACTTATGAAGACTTAAACACCGCACAAATATCAGTTATCATCCCTAGTGAAAGAAAGCATATGTCAGCCCTGTGTACTCTCTCCATTTTGAACAAGATAGCCACTTCACTGATAAGTCCATTGCACAACCAATGGTACAGTTGGGCACAGAGGCTGGCTAGCATCTACTAGACAAGCCATCTTTCTACCAGGCTGTTGGATTGCCCTGTACTGTATCTTTCCTGCTGGTCCACCTATAAATCTCTACATTAGAACTCATTTTCTGTAATCTTTTAGGATTTTTTTAAATACTTTCAGTGCATTAGTCATTTACCACTACCCAATAGCCCGTGCATACACTTACATCATGCCATATCTCTTTTCTATGTACCAGGCCTGAGTTTTTCCCCATGAGGCCACAGATTTAAGCTATGGAAGAAGAGGCCATTGCAGCAGAGGCCATGGGACTCTGAACCACTTATTTATGTAATTTTCTAGACCCTCGGTAAGTGCTTGAGTTCAATTATGAAAGAACCATTTTCATCATACAATAGACTGTTGATGCTCCTGCCCAAAATGATGACTTGGTAGATCTGAAAATATCCATCTGGTTATGAGTTTCTCTGTCCACATGCTTACTGGATATCTAATGGCCTGGCATTCAGTACCAATTAGTGTTCTGTAGTTTGCCAGGAAGTGACTTTTTACATCATGAATACTTTTCTCTGGAAGAAGTCTTGACCTCTTCCTAGAATTTAAGAGGTATCTATTGTAACTTTACAGTTGCATTTTGGCAGAGCCTGCACACAGAATCTTATCAAACAAAGGTATTTCTTGTAGAATAATATGTGACCTTGTACCACACCTTGGAACTACTGAGAAACCCAAATTTCTTTGAGTTCCATTCAAAATTCTTAAACTTCTAAGTGAACAGTATTCTCAAGTGCAGCATATGTTCTTCAAAATCTATAGAAACTATAACTGCATGCCTATGAGTTGGGAATGATTCAAGATATAATAATTTGACCTTAATTTTAGGGAGGGTGTTTTTACAAGAACCTTCTAAACTTTTTAAAATAAGGGACATTATTTTAGGAAGGCTCAAATAAAAGTTTAGAAGTCCCTAAACTTCTCTTTGCAGCCAAGATAGAAAAGCAGATAAAAATTGCCAGATAAAAATTGCAATACAAGATTTTCTAAATGGCCAATTTTGTTAGTTTTAAAATGTAATACTTGTAATGTTAGTTCTAGGTCTAGGTTGTGTTCTAGGACACCAAATTCTTAAATCTGAAGTAAAAATCTTATCAATACTTATAATCATAATTCTACTTCTGGTGCTATCTTTTTTTTTTTTTTTTTTTGCGTACTGAGGATTGAACTCAGGGGCATTCTACCTCCAAGCTACACCCCCAGTCCTATTTTTCATTTTTTATTTTGAAACTGAGTCTCACTAAGTTGCAGAGTGCCTCGCTAGGTAGCTGAGGCTGGCCACAAACCCGGATCCTCCGGTCTCAGCTTCCTGAATGCTGGGATTACAAGCGTGCGCCACCATGCCTGGCTCTGGTGCTATCTTATTGTATATACTAACTAAAACACAAATAAGAAAAAACTGACAAAATGGGATACAAATATCTATTCTGTAGAAACATTCATTAATTCATGTCAACATTTTATATAATGCAATGTTTTTCAAATTGGGCTTAAGGGGGAAAATGATATATGCACTTCAGTTTATATAAAATACTTATGGTTTATGGAAGTTTAAAAGCACAATATACAATTGCATGTACAGTTTTATATAAAATATACAAAATTCACAACTATAATATGTGGAAGGGCAAATTTCAAAATGTGAATAGGACTGTTTTCAGACTTTCAATTATAATCTTTTCTTTTTTCTTCTTCAAGATATTGGCTTTTTTATATTTATGTTATAAAATATTTATTTGAAAATTTAAAAGTACATTATTAGTATATAAACTACAAACTCTATACAAATGCAATATAATAGGTTTTAATGAGTCAAGTTTTGATTATTTTCTTAAAACATACCATATGTAGAAATTATCTAAACTATGTAATCAATTAGTATGTATTTAGTAGGATATACTAAAACATAAATGAAGAGAATAGCTCCAAAATCATTTTAAAAATACTGAATGATGTTATTTCCTTCTCCTTAATAAAATTAGACAATATTTGGTTTCATTACAATCTGATTTCTACCCAATTTCCATCCATTTTTTTTCTTTACTTTTGTAAACATTAGTCTGTATAACATTTTCTTTCTTATATTGCTTCATTGAAAATTTCAGAATTTGATAACTTCAAGTAGCTAGCCCGAAGGAATATGAATCAATCAGAAGAATATATGGTCTAGTGTTGTTTTTATTTTAAGCCTTCAGTGAAATTGGGTGTGGTGGAGCACGCTTGTAATCCCAATACTTGGGAGTAAAACATGAGGATCACAAGTTCAAGGCTAGTCAGCCATTTAGCAAGGCTCTATTTCAAAATGAAAAGTAAAAGGTCTGGGAGGTATAGCTTGGAGATGCCCTTGGATTCAATCCCCAGTACAAAAAAAAAAAAAAAAAAAAAAAACTTTCAATGAAAATTTAATAGAGCATCGAGTTTATCAGTACTTGAACTAAATACTAAAAACTTTAAGATACTACACTCATTACACTCATTATCTGTAGAAGTCTAGTATGAACTATCATTAGATTATCTGCCCTGGAAAGAAGACAACTCAGTACCCAGCAGTCTTCTAGTAATGTAGAGAAACTGTTATTCCCAAGTGCTAATGAGGGTTAGACTTTAGTGTTCTTCATGTGCTTGTGGAAGGAGATTACCTACTTGACTATACTTACAGTTATAGTAAATACGTGACAGTAATTTGAAAAGATAAAGTGAATATCTTATTAAATTTAAGTGTCATAGCTGTCAAATTAGTTTTATAAAGTGGTCAGATGGCAGGATTTCTTGAAGTGATAGGTAAGTAACTGAAGACTATGCACCGTCATAAAAATGAATGGAAGGGAAGTCATGTATTATAAAAGGATACAGATTGGTTAGGAAGACTCAAGGTCATGTATGCTTGTATTTGACAAAGATACAGCTACATTCAATGATTTAGCAAGGCAGTCTCTGTTAAATCTATTCATGTCCATACATGTAGTACAAAAGAAGCTACAACAGCATGCAAATGGACATGGCTGTTTCAATAAAACTCTGTCTTTCTATACAAAAATAGGTGCCAATTTGGATTATTTCCAGGAGTCCTAGTTTGCAGACCTTTAGCCAAGACCATGAAGACTGTATCAGTTAGGCATAGAAGGAACTTCAGTCATAAATATAACACAAAATATAGTAATTTATCCAGATACAAATCTACTTACTTTCAATGTAACTCTCCATTATTAAGTGAGCCAGGAGGCCAAGCCATACTCAAATCTGAGTAATTCACAGCCCCTTTCTCCCTGAGGTCTAGATGTGACTCTTCTGGTTTCAGGGGTTTATAAATAGTATCTTAGATGCCTTGACAAGTGGTGCTGTATAGTAGAGAAGAAACAGGATAACCTTCTAAACAAAGAGAGGCAATAAATAAATAGAATAAATAGAATTTTAAAAACCTTCTCCTTTAGAGAACACAGCTTTGATCAGCTGTCATTGGTTAATAACATGTAGAGTAGCCGGGCATGGTATTGCACGCTTGTAATCCCAGCATTCGGGAGGCTGAGACCGGAAGATGCAGGTTCACGGCCAGCTTCAGCTACCTAGTGAGACATTCTGCAACTTAGTGAGACCCGGTTTCAAAATAAAGAATTAAAGATAGGGCTGGGGGTGTAGCTCGGAGGTAGAATGCCCCTGAGTTCAATCCCCAGTATCGCAAAAAACAAAACAAAACAAAAAAATAACATGTAGAGTAGAACTGTGAGGCTCTTCTGCCAGAGACATGAGACTAAGTTCTTCATTGAGACCCTGGTTCTGCACTCTGGGAAGAACTTCCTGGTTTACTTTCCTCTGTAATCTTGGGCTTACCATCCATCCGAATAGATCTTCCTCTTCTATTAATTTATATAGTCATGCATGAGTAGGGCGCTTGAACAGTATGCCCCCCTTAGCCACATCATATACATTTCACACTTTGTTTTTGTAAACTTGGAGCCTAAGATTCCTTTAGAGGGGAGATCATTGGGGTTTTCATGCCAAGTTTCTGGTAACAGTGAAATGTAGTTCTTTTGAAAAGTTAGAAACTGTCTAGACTATTTGCCTCTAATCAGTTCCTTGGACTATAACCACAGCTCAAGATTTATATTAGACATAGGTTAAATCTCTTCCGTTTAAACCACAGAAAATTTTAGGTCTATTTTTATAGTCCCCTAGCCTCTACCTTAACAACAGAAACATTGATGTGAGAGGGTGCTATTGCTATTTTATGATTTTTCAACCAACCATTTTATAATACGTTCACTTACTATGAATAGAACTGAAAAAATACATATTAGAAAGAATCCAAAGCTATAGAAGCCAAGCATATAATGTAATAAACATAGCAAAAGTTGGTTTATATATTTTCTTACAATGTTTACAGTATAAACAATTTTGTACAAAATGTAATCCAACATTCCTCTTAAAATGAGAGAAAGATCTGCATTTATTTATCTGTAATATTCTCCAGAAATTAATTGAAGCCATATTCACAGGTGCGGCAGAAAAGACACTTAGCAGCAATGATCATACCAATATTTAGGATATATTTTGCTGAGTGATTTCTCTATGTTCTGTAGTAAGTACTTATAAAGCAACTAAGAAAGAAATGAAATTACATTGAAGTCCACGCAACTAGAAAGAGGCAGAGCTGAGATGAGAATGTGGAATATTTAGTATAGAAAAGCATGCAGTTGACTGAGCCAAGGTATCAACCACCATGACATATGAGAGGGCTTGAATCTTAAAATAGCTGACCAAAGTTAGTTATTTCTTTACTCAGAATTACTGATCCGTTAAGATGACTGATCTACTCTGAAAACATTTTATTAATAAAAATTGATATAATTTGAAGGTCCACTATTCCAAAATAGGCTACAGACCAAAGATATTAATCTAGTTGCTAGGAATTCTGGAAAGAAATGTAGAGATCTGAATTTACTACCTCTGGGTTTAGGATTTTTAAAAAATGAGTTTTTACCATGCCTCAGTAAAAAAAAAAAAAAAAAAAAAATTCTTTCTCTTTTGCAATCTCTTTTCTTTTTTAATCTTTCAAATTAGAGAGAGAAACCTGGTGCTGAGAAAAATGGTAAATTGAAAAAATGTTGTTGTTTGTGTTTTTTATGATTGCCGTTCTAGTTGGTGTTAGGTGAAATCTCAGAGTACTTTTGATTTGCATCTCTCTGTTAATGGTGTTGAATATTTCCTCATACATTTATTGGCCATTTGTATTTCTTCTTTTGTGAATTGTCTATTTAGATCATTTGCCCATTTTTTGATTTGGTTAAAAAACAAAAATTGCAGCCAGGCGTAGTGGCACATGCTTGTAATCCCAGTACTTGGGAGGCTGAAACAGAAGGATCCCAGGTACTCAGCCAGCCTCAGCTACTCAGGGAGGCCCTCTGTAACTAACTGAGACCTTGTTTCAAAATAAAGAATAAAAAATAGGGCTGTGTGTGTAGATCAGATGTAGAATGCTCTGGGTCCAATCTCCAGTAAATAAAAAAAAAAAAAAAAATGCTGGCAAGGGTGTGGAGAGGTGGGAACCTTAATACATACATTTTGGTGGGATTTCAGGTTAGTGAAACCACTTTGGAAAACAGTATGGAGGATCCTCAGATGAATGGGAATGAACCTACCATATGACCCAGCAATACCACTTCTGGGTATCTACCCCAAAGAATGGAAACCAAACTGTCAGGCTAATGCATTTGTATATATGTTTATAGCCCCACAATTCACAATTGCCAAACTGTGGAACCAGCCAAGATGTCCATCAACAGATGAATGGATTACAAAAGTATAGGATATGTGAATATGTACACATGGAATTTTACTCAGCCATAAAGAAGAACAAAATTATATCTTTGAAGGGAAATAGATGGAACTGGAAAACGCTATGTTAAGTGAGATTAGTCAGTCACAAAAAGTAAAAAATCATATGCTCTCCCTATTATGTGGAAGCTAGGAAGAAAGGGTCATATGAGGAACTCTAAATGAGGAAGGAGAAACCTTAGATGAGCAAAGAAGGTGACTTAACTGAAGATGATGGGGTAGGGGAAAGGGAAACACCCTAATACACATGATGTACTTTCACAAACATATCAAAGTCAATCACTAAACTGAACATAAGAAAGAGGGAGGGGGGAGGGAATGGGGTAGGAATTGGGGAAGGCTTATTGAGAGATGTGTGCATGTATGTCTTTCACAGCCTGTACCTAACAAAGATGTATGATTACAATGTACCAATAAAAAATTTAAAAAAAGGAAAATTGTTTTGTGGCTTAAAGGCAAAGTAGTGAAGTTTCCTTTCAAAGGTTCAGAGTAAGTGGAGAGGATGAATATTCTCTTGCATTTTGTAAGACTCTTAACTCTTAAGGGTATACATTCTATTATTTTTTCAAATAACTTTCACCAACTATATTCATATAAATCCCCCTTCCATGCTGGAAAGGCTTCATATATATTTAGCTTCCTTCCAGAATTTCTGTCACCATCAGTGTTACTAGGTAACAGTCTCATCTTAATAGGTAAGATGTAGTTATTTTCATGTTTGAGCCTGATACTCAACTCAATAGTTTGATTTTTCCCCTTTCTGAAGGCAGGCTACACACTTGAGCATGGGTCTTTGAGGGGTAGAGGGATCTGGTCTGGCTGTAGGATACTTCCTCACACTCTCTTTTCTTTGTATGTGTGGAATAAAAGCTGAAAGAAGAGAGGCCAGGGAAAGCCAAGTCTTGACATTTGGTTCAGCTTGTTCTGATTGACCTTTAGCCCTTTGTTTAGGTGGTGGTCTTCACATGGTAATGTTCTAGCTGTATGCCTTCACATTGGTCATGCCTCTGTTTAGCTCAGTAGCTGCCCAGAGCCTTTTTCTCTCTGCCCACCACTTTTAAATATGGAGTCATAAGGAGAACTGAATTTTTGTTTACCTCTACTTTGATGTACAAGGTAAATGATCCACTGTATGCCTGAGTGCACTAAAACCACTTAGCCTTGTAGCATTATTTCGCTTTTAGCAATTTTCTTTTTAATATATTTCTATATCAGAGGTGGATAGTACTCCTCAGATGAAAACATATATCACCCTTTTTTCCCCATGGCAGGGAGAACAAACATGATATAAAAAATCTGTAATAACAAGTTGCCTGAATGTTAATCTGACCACCCTCTGTTCTTAGCTGGATTCCAGGTGAATAAGTAGGTTCTCAAGATCAGCAAGTATTAAGCTGGGGAATAAGATGCCACTGCCACTTTTTCAAGTAAAGTACCCTTATTTTTTGCAAGTGACTTTTAGGAGCCACTTAGCTTCAAGCTTCTCATTCATTGACCCTACACTCTTCCCTAAGAGGTTTATAACTTTCTCAGCTATCTTTTTATGTTAGCTTGGGGGGGGCAGAAGTAATAATACCTGAGTTATTAAGGCTGATACTAATCCCTGAAGAAAACTGGCTAACCTCACCTGCTTATGACATTTTTACCTTAGATACTGAGTACTTGGTAATTTTTTCTTAATTTTGGGCCATGGCATCAATTCTAGGACAACAGAAAGATTCCCACTCGATATTCTACAAGAATTTGTTAGTCACTTGGAGATAGAATCCTGATATGACATACTCATTCTACTAGCTCTCATAAATGGCCAGAGTAAATGGATATTTATTCTTTCATTCTAAACTCAACAAAGCAAACTCCTCTTATTCCCCTTTCAGGGCATTCAGAGCTCTTTTTGATTAGGAGAGTGCAGACCTCTGCTAGTGTCTGCTCTTCAAATGCAACTAATGGGAGATGAGGAGAGCAGTGCAAATCACTTCAATGACTACAAAAGGAGAGTGCAATTCCTTTGACAGCACAGAGAGACTGAATCCTTAAAATCAAGTCATTAAATGTCAAAACTGGAAGGAACTTTAGAAACTATGCAAGTCAAGTCCTATTTTTTTTATTATTCATGAGCCAAGGAAGTTTTTATCTTTTTATACCAGCTTTGGAATCACAGAAAAAATCAAATGGAACGTACAGTGATTTCTTATATACCTTCCTCCTCCCCAGTGTCTCCCAAACCTGTATTCCGCACGAAGTGGTGCACTTGGTATAATTGATTAACCTACATTGAAAAAGGACAATATAACTCCAAATATATAGTTTAAATTGGGGTTCGCTTCCTGTGTTTTATATTATATAGGTTTAGACAAATGTATAAAGACATATACTACCCATTTGATGTCAGACAAAATAATATTCCTCTTCTTCCACCTTGACCCCATCAAAAAATGATACTTCACCATCTCTACAGTTTTGCCTTTTACAGACTGTTGTATAGTTGGAATCATACAGTATGTATCTTTTTAGACTGGCCTATTTTACTTGGTAATATGCATTTGCGATTAATCCTTGTCTTTTCATGACTGTATTAACATTTCTTTTTAGTGCTCCATCGTATTCCATTGTCTGGATGTACCACAGCTATCCAATCATTTCTTGGGGGCATTTTGGTTGCTTCCAGTTAAGGCAGTTATGAATAAAGATGTTTTGCTTACCTCAGTATTCTCATTACTATAATTCAGAATAACTGACAAGGTAGGGATATTTATTTGCTCAAAGTTTTAGAGATTTTGGATTCAGTCCATGTGAGGCCAGTGTCTGTGGATCTCAGGTCATGGCAGCAGAAAGAAGAGAAAGGGGGAGAACAGAAGGTCTCTGCTCTCACATCGCAGAGGCCAGAAGCAAGAGAACAAGTAAACAAGGGGATTCAGAGATGAATGTACAGTCCCTAAGACCACACTCCCAGGGACCCACCCTCTCCAGCCACACCCTACATGCCTCGGTTACCACCAAGTAAACCCATTGCAATGGACTTATGCACTGATGAGATTGCAACCCTCATAATTTAATTGCATCAACTCTGAACCTTAACACATGAGCTCTTCAGAGGACATTCTATAGCCAACCATAACACTGCTATAAACTTTCATGTTCAGGTTTTTATGTGGACACAAGATTTAAATTTATATATTACTTTTAGATCAAATGTCTTAATGTATAACTTACATATAATAAAACACACTCATATCCAGTAAAAAAGGCAATGTGTTCTGTCAAAACATATGTAGATACGGATACATATGCCCATGTAGTTACACTACCATTGAAATAAAAAGCAATTCTGATCACTGAAGTTTCCCAGTGTTTCTTTGCAGGCCATGCCTGTAGTTTTGGCCTATTGGTCACTGGTCTGCCCTTGGTACCCAGGGATCAGTGTAGCTGTTCTTGATCCCCATCAGGTGGAAGCAATTGGTATCCACTCTGTCTCCTCTTAATAAGCACAATGCTTTTGAGGTTTGTCTATGCTTTGTGTGTATCAGAAGTTTGTTTTTGTAACTCATTTTTGAAGGGTTGTCATTCTAAATGAACGTAGCTGTTAAAGTTTCATAGCCAACAGGGACAATGGTGCAATCATTGGAGATTCACAAGAGTAATAACCTTCTCTGAGGGGCTGGAGAGCAGGAAAGTCTTATTTCACATTGGCAAAAACCAGGTCCAGGGTGAAGAAGGAAATGTCAATGGTTTGTCGGTTCTCTGCTCTCTGGACAAGTGAAGAAGAAGAAACTAGATTTGCCTGACACTAGCGATGTATGGAGAAGTTCTAAAGTCATTTTGTAAAGCTGTTCTTTCTTTCTAACCATTGTTACCTGTGGTCCTGGGGTTAGTCCTATATTTATTCTGTTGAAAGATGGTTTCATATATGGAAATTATATTTTATAAAAATGTATCATTCAGAAAAACATAAGAGCACAGAGAATTAGAATCATGCATATTTCATTGGAATAACACACTCATGTCATGATTTTTTTTTTTTTTTTTTGGTACTAGGTATTGAACTCAGAAGCATTCTACCTCCAAGCCACACTCCCAGACTTATTTTTTATTTTGAAACAGGGTCTTGCTAAGCTGATGAGGGTCTTTGCTAAGTTAGTAGGACTGGCCTCTAATTTGCAATCCTCCTGTCTCAGCCTTTCAAGTATTGAGATTCAGGCATGTGCCACAACGCCCAGCTTCATATCATGATTAAAGAAAAATTTCACACTGGTGTTAGGCATCAAGCAATGAGGAGGATCCTGTTCAGTGTCTGCCAAAATGTAGCAAACAAGTCTGAAGACCTGTCATGGCCGGGCTTACATGTTTACTAATGGAACCTCATAAAACCATTCATGCATACAGAAGATGAAAAACAATTTGTGACTTTCATTTCTTACCTATATCACCAGTACTATTCATCCTACTAAGCACCAAAAGTAAGGAGAGTAAAAAAATTGTTGTGAAATGAAACAGCTGCCTAATTAAAATACTAACCAACACCAGAAAAGCTTCAAATTATTTAGATTGGAGTAAAGAGAATTTATGGTCTTTGTAAAGACATATGCTAATTTTTCTTAAATTATGAATTTGAAATCATCCTATTAAGCATTTTGGCATAATTTAGATTTACTTTCCTTTCTGTTTCTTCACATTGTTACTGTAAGCAATAAACTTCACCTAGAATTAGTATCAACATATATTTAAGGACTAGAAAATAATAATTTAGTCATATGTCCTGTCATGACAAATGGCTAGCTTTAAGATGACAACTTTTATATTAGTTGTAGTCTGCTCCAAATAATAAAAAATGTGCTCTAATGAGCTGACATTTCCATCGGCCTAAAGAGGTTCTGTAATTAGGCATCTAAAAACAGTGGTGCAGTTATGCAGTTGTACTTATTTTTAATTGCTTTATTTCTAATGAGGAAGCATTATAGATTAACTTGCTACATTTATAATGTGAGAGAGAACGTGTTGTTAAAAATAATGTCCTGGTCTATTTGCCTTTTTCTCTGAAATAAATAAAATAACATTTTTGTTAGTCCCTTTTCATTTTGTTAACTGAAGTTAGGCTGCAGTCTATACTTTGTTATTGAATAAAATCTAGCTTTCCACTTAAAATGAGAACTGCTCATTTTTTACAATTGGGATAAAATTCTAGGAACATTTTGTATGACTACCTCATTGATAGAAAAGAAACAGGAGACCAAAAGGATTTGGGATAAAATAAAATAGGCAGTCAGTCACACAGGTTCTAGATCTAGAATACTGTAACTGTATGTAAATGTTATATGTAAAGATGGTATATTTAATAGGTGATGAAACATTAATATGTAAATATGATATACATTTACATTTATACCGAAATTATGAGAAAATTAAAACTACACAGAGACTCAGATATTCTTCTAAGTGATTTCAAAATATTGGGGATCCTTTAAGTTGGATTTCACAACAAAAGTACTTAAATTATTTTAATTAAGCCTCCTCTTTAAGCTCTCAGGTCTCTGATGCTCTTCCCAATGGCCTCTGTAAAGATGCCTACCTTAATTCCAAGATAGAAGACTCTCAAATCGTCTAAGACCATCATTAGCACAAATGTCCAGTAACCTAGGTTTTGATAACAAATAAAAGAATGGGTCTTTTCCCAATTTTGTCATCTGATGTCCATAAGTGGCACTCCAATAAAAAGTGATCTGTATTAATTAGGGTTACTCAAAGAAACACAACCAGTAGGCAATAGGTCGTGTGTGTGTGTGTGTGTGTGTGTGTGTGTGTGTGTGTAGAGAGAGAGAGAGAGGTTTAGAATAAGAAACTGGCTTAGGTGATTGTGTTAATTAGCTTTTCATCACTATTATCAAAGTATCTAAGAAGAGAAACTTAGAGGAGAAAGTTTTGTTTTGGCCAGGAAGCAGAGAGGGAGAGAAAGAGAAAGTGGCCTAGAAGAAAAAATACCAGGGGGCACGACCCCAATGACCTACTTCTTCTAATGATGCCCCAATCACCTCCTTCCAGTAATCCATTCAAAGTTTAATCTATCAAGTAGATTAATCCACTGATAGTGTTAGAGCTCTCATGATCCAATCACGTTCCCCAGATCTCTAGACATTGTTGCATGGGCAATCAAACCTTTAATACATGAACTTTGGTGGACATTCTATATCCAAGTCATAACATTGATTATAGAGGATGAGAAATCCCAAAATCTACAACCAGAAGTCCCAAAACAATGATAATTGTTTGGAGGCAAGACCACTGTCCCATCTCTAAGAACATCAAGCAAAGATAAGGAATTCTTTCTTGCTAGCCCATTTGTTCTATTCAGATCGTGGATAAATTTGATGATGCCTGCCCATATTGAGGAGGGCAATCTGCTTTCTTCAGTTTACAAATTCAATTTTCTTTAAACCCCAATCAGAAAAATCCCCAAAGACATACCCAGAATAATGATTAAGCAAATATCTGAGTATCTTGTGGCCAAATTGACACATAAAATTAATCAACACAAGTTCATTGATTTGCTGGTCCTCTGTTTCTTACATTGCATTAGTGACTTCTTAACCCTAAACTTTCATAAGAATAAGAAATAACTTTATTTTTCTTACAGAGAAGTCTTCCTGCCTTTCTTTTTTTTTCTCCTTTTTTCTTTTTTTCACTTAGTAAATATTTATTGACTGTTACTAGGGGTGACTGCATTTTTTTTTATTGGTGCATTGGAATCATACATCTTTGTTAGGTACAAGCTGGTAGAGGCATACATGCACACATTTCTCATTTAACCCTTCCCCAATTCCCACCCCATTCTCTCCCCCCACTTCTCATGTTCAGTTTAGCAACTGACTTTGATATGTTTGTGAATGTACATCATGTGCATTATGATGTTTCCATCCCCAACTCCTATCACCTTCAGTTAGGTAGCCTTCTTTGCTCATCTAAGGTTTCTACTTCTTTGTCTAGAGTCCCTTATCTGACCTACTTTTTTCCCTGGCTTCCTCATATTAGGGAGAACATATGATTTTTTACTTTTTGTGACTGACTAATCTCACTTAGCATAATGCTTCCCAGTTCCATCCATTTTCCTGCAAATGATATGATTTTGTTCTTCTTTAAGGCTGAGGAAAATTCCATTGTCCATATATCCCATAATTTTGTAATCTATTCATCTGTTGATGGTCATTTTGGCTGTTTCCATAGTTTGGCAGCTGTTAATCATGCAGCTATAAACATAGATATACATGCATTAGTCTGGTAGTTTGGTTTCCATTCTTTTGGGTAGATACCCAGAAGTGGCATTGCTGGATCATATGGTAGGTTCATTCCCATTTATCTGAGGATCCTCCATACTGTTTTCCAAAGCGGTTGCACTAATTTGCAATCCCATCAACAATGTATGAGTGTTCCCACTTCTCCACACACTCACCAGCATTTGTTATTGTTTGTGTTTTTTATGAATGCCATTCTATTTGAGGTTAGGTGAAAATTAGGATAGTTTGTTGTTGTTGTTGTTTTTTGTTTGTTTGTTTTTGCATCTCTTTGATTGCTAATGATGTTGAATATTTCCTCATACATTTACTGGCCATTTGTATTTCTTCTTTTGTGAAGTGTCTATTTAATTCACTTGCCCATTTTTATTGGATTATTTGTATTCTTAGTGGTGAGTTTCTTGAGTTCTCTGTATATTCTAGATTTTAGTCTTCTCAGAGAAGTAGTTAGCACAAATTTTCTCTTATTCTGTGAGACCCATAATTTAGGTACCAAATCTACTTACCTATAGTTTTCTTTAAAAAGAAAGATTTAAGATTTTATAGAAGATGTAAATTCTGCTCTGAGATAGGCAGAATAAATATGAAAATGGCCATTCTACCAATAGTGATCACAGATTCAACACAATCCCTATTAAAATACCAATGAAATTCTTCACAGAGCTATAAAAATCATCCCTAAAATTATTGTGGAAAAAGAAGACCCAGAATAGCCAAAACAATTCTCAGCAATAAGAACTTTGTAGGAGGCATTGTAATACTTGATTTCAAATTATACTATAGAGCTATAGTAATAAAAACATGGTGTTGGTACAAAAAGAGACACAGACAAATTGAACAGAAGATACAGAAACAAACACAGTCAGTTAATTTTTGACAAAGTTGCTCAAAAATATATGTTAGAGAAAAGACAGCCTTTTCAATAGATATGTTGGGAAAACTGGTTATCTATTTGTAGAAAAATGAATTAAACCTGAATCTCTCATCCTGCACAAGAGTCAACTCAAGAGAATCAAAGATCTGGAAATTAGACGAGAGACTTTGCAATTAATAAAAGAAGGCATATGACCAACTCTCCAACATATAGGAACTGGTAGAAACTTCTTAATAAGATCTCCAAAGCTCAGGAAATTAAAACAAAATTAATAAATGGGATGGCATTAAATTAAAAAGCTTCTGTGCAGCAAAGGAAATGATTAAGCATCTAAAGAGAGAGCCTACAGAATAGGAGATGATCTTTGCCAACTATTCCTCTAATAGAGGACTAATATTTAATATCTAGAGTACCCAAAGAACTCAAAAAACTTACACACAAAAAATAACAAATATGAGCAATTGAATTAAATAGACATTCCACAAAAGAAGAAATACAAATGGCTAATAAATACATGAAAAATATTTAGTGTGATTAGCAATCATGAAGATACAAATCAAAGCTACACTGAGGTTTCATTTAACTACAATTATAATGGCAATC
This sequence comes from Graphiurus murinus, assembly GCA_004027655.1. Lineage (NCBI taxonomy): Eukaryota > Metazoa > Chordata > Mammalia > Rodentia > Gliridae > Graphiurus > Graphiurus murinus. The sequence goes on from PVLC010017771.1 coordinate 17,546, forward strand.
ATCAAAAATACAAGCAATAATATATACTGGTGAGGATATGAATAAATAAGAACTTTTCTACACTGTTGGAGGGATTGCAATTTAGTATAGCTAGTATGGAGATCAGTGTGGCAGTTCCTCAGAGGACTTGGAAAGAAATCATAATGTGATCCAGCTATACCATTGCTAAGTATCTTTCTAAGGGAACTGAAATCAGAATTATACTGACACATGCATATCCATCTTTATCGTAGCACAATTCACAATAGCTAAATTATGGAATCAGCTTAGATGTCCATCAACAGATGAATAGATTATGAATTTATGGGATATATACATAATGGAAGTCTACTCAGCCATACGCAGGAACAAAATTATGTCATTCACAGGAAAATAGATGATCTATAGAATAGTATAACAAGTGATATTATTAAGTCACAGAAAGAGAAGGGTCATATGTTTTATCTCATATGTGGAAGCTGGGGAGAAATGGGGATACAAGAAGGACTCCAGAAAAAGAGGAGAAACCCCAGTGGAGCAATGGAGAAGCTCTAGGAGAAGGAGGTGGGGGGGTGGGGAGGGAGATTTGATCAAGGAAATACTTCAATTGACCCTATGTACATATACAAAATTATCAGTGCCAATCTGTGTCATGTATAGAGATGGAGAAGGGAGTAGGGTGAGATCTAGGGGAAAGTTCACCAAGTGCTGTGTGCATTTATGTCTTTATCACTTTGAAGTTTATTATGATGTATTATTACAATACACAAGTAAAAGTATATTTTAAAAATTCCCTCATTGTAGATTCAAAGAGTAGAAACTTGGCGCTAACACAATTTATTTCCCTCCTAATAAACAAAGGCAGGTATTCACATATTATTCTGGGAAAAATATCTTTAGATTATGACTTCCATATATGTTATGTAGTATTTTAATTTTGAAATCCAATGTGTACTGTTATGCATACATAAGTATTAAAATGATAAAATAATTAAGAAAATAAAACACAATGGGATTTACTTTCCCTTGGTCCTGCCTTTGTCAATCAACTCCAGAGTCATAACTGGAATGTGCTTTTTATTTCCAGGCACTCCATTTCTTAGACTATTAGTTAATTTCTTATTGTTTCCTAACTATGGCTTCAATTTTAAATTAAGGTATGTTTCCCAAGGTGGGATTTCCTGCAGAATTTTCTTTATATATCATAGATACTAATCAGATATTTATAAAACCATTCAATTACTGATTAAACCATAATAAAATTGTTCAAAATTCTATTAAAAAATGTGACACTTGCCAAACTATTTCCTTCATTTTTAAAAATGTACACCAGAAAATATCCCCAAAAATCATTTACTTTTTTTTTTTTATTGGTGCATTGTTATTATTCATCCTGATGAAGTTCAGGGTGATAAAGGAATACAGGCACACAGCCCCTATTGAGCCCTCCCTCAATTCTCACCACATCCCTTTCCCTTCCTACCTTTCTGTGCATGACACTGATTGGCATTGATAAATTTGTAGACATACGTCATGTCCATTGAAGTGTTTCCCTCTTCAAGTCTTCCTTCTCCCTCCCACTTCCGTCATTTAAGTCCTCTCCCTCACTCCACTAAGTTTTGTCTGCAGTCCCTCTTGTGTCCCAATTTCTCCCTGGCTTCCACATATGAAGGAAAACATCCAACCTTTCATTTTTTTTTGTTTGAACTATCTCACTTATCATAATATTCTCTAGTTCCATCCATTTCCCTGCAAATGACATGATTTTGCTTTGCTTTATGGCTGAGTAGAATTCCATTGTGTGTATACCCCATAATTTTGTAATGTATTCATCTGTTGATGGACACCTAGGCTGGTTCCATAGTTTGGCAATTATGAATTATGCTGCTATAAACATATATATGCATGCATTACAATGGTAGTCTGGTTTCAGTTCTTTTGGGTGGATACTCAGGAATGGTATAGCTGGGTCTTATGGGAGGTTTATTCCTTCTTCTGAGAACCCTCCACACTCTTTTCTAAAGTGGTTGCACTAATTTGCAACACACCAATAGTGTATTAGAGTTTCTATTTCTCCACATTCTCATTAGCATTTATTATTATTTATGCTTTTAATGAATGCCATTCTAATTGGGGTTAGGTGAAATCTCAGGGTAGTTTTTATTTACATCTCTCTGATTGCTAGTGATGTTGAACATTCGTTTTATGTATTTATTGGTCATTTGCATTTCTTCTTTCATGAAGTCTCCATTTAGTTCTTTAGGTTATTTTATAAATTAGAAAACTATAGCATGAGAGGTCTAAGAGAAATGTGCAATCCACCCACAGGTTGAAGAACTGTGAATAAATCTCAAGAGTTATGATTCCCAGGGACTTGGTCTTTCTCATAAAATACTCTCTCTGAATATCCAGATCCTAGAAAACTTGCTAAAAGAAAAGTGATATAGTTAAATATATGTGATGCAGACAAGATTGCAAGAAATGAAATTACCCTTTTCATTGGTTTAGAGACAATTTAATTTTAAATATTTCTTAAGCATAACTAAAATATTTTAAAGCATAATTTCTACCAATGTGACATGCATAATTATAGAATAAATGCAATTATTGCTCTATGTGTGCTGATATGAATTCATTCTTACTTATAAAATGATTTGGAAGTTGGAAAAACAAAAAGTGTAATGGATTATTCATTGATACAGTTTCTTAATATATTTTAGATTTCCATTAAAACTTCAATCTATCATCTGCATATTAGTTTCATTTGCTGCAAAGAACCATAAATCAAACATATTTAAAAAGTTATGGGCTTTAGAAAAGTAAAGGAATAGAACCTTTGTTTTTAATAGCTGCAAATTTGTGAATGGCATTGATTCTCATCCATCTCAAGATTCTTCTGGAATAACAGTGAACAAACATAGAAAAATGTAAATATGTTTCAGTGAAGAAAATGAGCTAGTGTTCTATTAAAAGAATAAAATTAAAAGAAAAATTGTGGAAGACAGAAAGTTAATGGAAGCATTTTAAGAGACAAAATGAAGAAGTACCCTAAGATATATTATGGTAGAAAGAAAATACAGCAAATGTGGGGACAGACAGAAGCCTATGAAAAAATACACACACACACACACACACACACACACACACACACACACACACACAAACATACACCAAACCTCATAAAATCACATACACACACAGGTATTTTAAGGCATATCCTTCAGCTGAATTTATAACCCTATTTTATTCTCATTTGTTTATTTTACATATATTCTCATTATTTGTACCTAAACTTTTTTTTTTTTTCGGTACTGGGGATGGAACTCAGGGGCATTCTACCTCAGAGCTAAACCCCCAGCCCTATTTTTTATTCTTTATTTTGAAACCGAGTCTCACTAAGTTGCGGAGTGCCTCACTAGGTAGCTGAGGTTGGCCGCGAACCCGGATCCTCCGGTCTCAGCCTCCCGAATGCTGGGATTACAAGCGTGCGCCACCACACCCGGCTGTACCTAAACTTTTTTTAGTAATTACTTCCCAATTGTGAGTTTCCAATTTTGTTTCATCCTTTGGGATTCTAATAAGACACAAGTAGTCAACATTTTTTTTCGAAAATATTCATGATTAGTTTCTGGATACCTGTGTATCTGAGAATATTTTTTGTTTGCTGTCTTCATACATGGACGATAGTGTACCTTCCACCCCAACTCATACACTAAATATTAGAGGTTATAGCTGGGCATGGTGGTACACACCTATAATACCAGTACTTAGTAGGCTGAGATTGCAGGTCCAAGGCCAGCCCCAGCAACTTAGCAAGACCCTCTTTCAAAATAAAAATTAAAAAGACCTGGGGTATAGCTTGGAGGTAGAATGCCCCTGGACTCAATCCCTAGTACAAAAAATGACATAAATAAATAAATAAATAAATAAATAAATAAATAAATAAATAAATAAATAAATAAATAAATAGAGATTATTCCATTTTCTTGAATATTTATGTCATAAGCCTTCAATCAGCTTCATTCTTTTGTTGGTAAGCTCTTTTACTGATACCTTTGCTTTGTTTGTTGAATTTTTCTTTGCATATATGGAGGATTATCAAAAAGTCTATTTTTGAAAGTTAAATGTGTATAGACATGGATATATTTTAATAAAATTATAATATTGTGTTCTGACTTTAGATGGGACTTTTTTATTAAATAAAACTTTATTCTATTATGTCTGCACTCACTTTATTTGTTTGATCATTGTTTCTAAAGACATCCAATATTCTAACTTTTCAAATATAAAAATTTTCCCTGATGTGTTATCCTTTTCCCTATAAACTCTACTTTTATAATCTTTCTATCACTTCTCTGAAAAAGTCTATCCTCTGTTCATCTATTTCATTTTCTGCTATGTCAAGAATAATATCTATTTTATCATAACACAGGATATATTAGTCTTAGAATTTTATATACTCAAAATGTGCTATACATATTGTAAACTGTTCTCTTATATTGTATTCAGAACCAGAGGTTGTTGTGGTTTTTTTTTCACTACTATTGATTTTAAACTTCTCTGACATTAACACAAATGAAAGACAAAGGAAAGTTTGTTCTTCAAAAAGTCCTTAAAAATAGTCTAATAAAAATAAGAACCATGAGATGATCCAGTTATCCTACTACTAGGTATATACTAGGTATATATCCAAAGGAAATGAAGTCAGAATGTCAACGAGAGATCCACACTGATATGTTAGTTGCAGCCCTATTCACAAAAGTCAAGGAATGAAAACAATCTAAGTGCCCATCAACTCATGAATGGATAAGGAAAATTTGGTACCCATGCACAATGTAATACTATTCAGCCATACAAAAAAAAAGGAAAGCTTGAAAGCTTATTATTTGCAACAATATGCATAGAACTATGAATCATTATGTTAAGTAAGATAAGCCAGATACATAAAGTTAAGTTATGCATGGTCTCACTCATATGTGGAATCTAAAAAAAGCTGAAAGTAGAATCACAGTTATCAGTGCAGAAGCTGGGAGAGTGTGGAGGGGAAGGGATGAAGAAAGGTTAGTTAGTATATACTAAATTATAGGTAGAAGCAATAAATTCTGATGCATTACTAGTATGTTAGTTATAGATAATAATGTTGTGTATATTTTAAAAAGCTATAAGAAAAGGTTTTGAATGTTTTTGCCATAAGCAATTTTTAAATTTTGAGGAGATGCACATGTTTAACCTGACTTAAGCATTAGATAATATATATATATATATACATATATATGTATATATGTATATGTATCAAAGCATCATATAATATCCCATGCACTATCATAACTTTTATGTTTTTATGATCAGTTAAAAATTAATTTTATAAAGGGAAAACATTCTTCTAACTAGAGCCATTATTCAGTCTCGAAGAGTGGTAAGCAGTTGGGTGCAAAGGGAGAAAGCAGGAGAAGGAAAGTAGTTAGATGAAAATGTCTAGCTTTCTGTTTAGTAGGGCAATCACCATGACATTGTATGGTGGGTTTTTTGATGGACTCAAAGTTGTCCTCCATTCCCTCCACACCATGCACTTAACTTAGTTTCTAGTTCATAGGACTTTATCATATCTAATGTAGAAGGCTGACATTATAGCATAAATTTCTTCTCAATTCCTTTCTTGATCTTTTAGTTTTCTTTCCTAGCCTAGAGAAGCCATAGAAATCAGAGTAGGAAGTTAGGGAAGTCAGTCCTGAGTATATTTTCTCATGTTATCATGTTACCTAGAGTTCACTTCTTTTAAGATAAATGATAAGCAGGAATTGTTTTGAGGAGTCATAAAAAAACCTATGCTAGCAATTCAGGTAGAGTTGTCTCAAAATACTGCAATGCAACTTACCTGGTTGCAGCACAGTCTGTGTTAACCTTTCTTTATATGTGCGCTCTTTATTACACCACTGTGTAAGCACAAAGAGCAATCAGCTTCTGTGATGTCAGGAGCCTAAGAGACAACAATTGTTAAACTAGCAAAGTTGCACTGGCCCTTCCTGCCAGTCAAACTTATAAATATCTCTAGTATTCTGGAGAATTAAGCTTGTGAACAAAATATCATGAAATGTTGACAGAAAATCCAGATTGTTACCCAAACTGTATGGAATACAAATGAAAGATTTCCTATCTGATTGTGCTGGAAATAAAAAGAGCATGCTGTATGATGCATATCAATGAATTGAAATACTGAAAACATGAAACAATTTGAATTGGTTTGGAGCCAAATCAGATTGTAGCAACACAAAAATGCAGTGAGAGAAGCATGTTTAATTAGAAAATTAATGTCATGAATTTGAGGCTAGAGGCAATAAGCAGAATTCTTGGAGTCCACTTCTGTTATGTGAGTTGCCTAGAAATTCATACTTACATGGGCATATGGATATATATATTCTCAATATTTACTACCAGCATTGACTGTTATTATTTGAAAGCAAAATGTCCTTTAGAGGCAGCCATGCCTGGGGGTCCCGGGGTTGTGGCCTATGAAGTCAGGGCATGGCTGAAGTGGGTCCCTGGGGGTGTAGCCTTGGTAACTATATATGCTCCTTTCCCACCACTATGCCCAGAGGACCTATAACTTGACTCCTATTTGGCAGCTAGCATGAATGGGCTACTCATATGGACTAAAATCTCCAGACCCTTAAGCAAATAAACCTTTCTTGCTTTCTTGTGTGTTGTGTGCACGTGTTTAGGTCACAGTGGTGGGATTTCTGGCTGAAGCGCTGACTGCTTCCTACCTAATCTAAAATAAAATAAGCTTTTCACAGAAACCAGTGCTATTTCATTTATAAAGATGTACTACAAATAAACGAATCTCCGTGTATCATTTGTTTATATTGAACAGTACAGTGGCAAGGCCTTGAGGATTTTCTATTATTCTTGGCTTTTTGAAAACATTATTTGTGTTCAGGGGTTATTCTTTAATAACTGTGAGAAGTTAAAGTGTATAATTTTGTCATTAATCATATACATTGCTCCTTTTTATCCTTATTTTTTATGTTTCCAACTCACATCCAGTAATACAGGTAGGAGAGGGAAGAGAAAGAATGACCGTAAAAATAATGTTAATACCTTACATTAGTTGACCACTTAGATGACAGACCATATGCTGAAAGCTGTATATTAACTGATTTCTCTAGACTTCAGGAAATCTTACAAGTTTTAGGCAACACAGGTGAGCTTTAGAGATATCAAATAATTAGCCCTAAATTCAGATCTTATGCTTTTAGCCACTTTGCTATGATAATAGGTGGATTTTTTTACACTGAGAAAGATGTTTGACTGCATAATCACATCTCTGAAATATTCTATTTCAACTTAGTCTTCCATACATGTATTTAATAAACTCCACCCAGGTGCCAGACCTGTGCTAGATCCAGTGAATGTAGTGAATCAAATAATATAGTATCTACCATCATAGATCTTAAAGGCCAATATATTTAATTCCAAGTTATGTATTCATTTGCTTGACTTCCTTTTTGCCAAATTTATTAATTTATTCAAAAGTATATCAGTGAGAATCTAACATGTTTCCTTAGAAAATATAAGACAAATTTCCTTTTGCTCCAGAATTTCAAAGACCAAATGTTGCATGAAAACAAATCAACTAACAGTCATAAAATAATGCAATTTATACTTTTATAGAGGGATGCAAAGACTATTAAAGGTATCCTTATAGGGTCCAGAAAAAAAAAAAAGAAAAAAGAAATGAGGCTTGAGTGGCAACTAGGAATTAGTCATACAAATCTGGGAAAGATGAGAATCTTCAGGATGTTTCAGGAAGAATAATATGTGCATATGCATTGACACAAGGGAGAAAAGGGTGGTAAAGATAAAATGATTTGAAGCATGTATGTGTGAGAGAGGTTGAAGAGATTTTGCACCACCATATATAATTTGTCCTTAGAATGACAGCGACAATTGATTTATTGTACTGAAGAGATAGATGTGATCACCTCTGCCTCATTGAAGCCACCACAGATATTGGACTATATGCAAGTAATAAGGCATATATTTCTAGCAGAGTGAAGTTCCAGAAAAAGGAATCAAATCTACTGCAATTAAACTGAATGGAAGAGGAGTAGAGTTTAAAGATATTTTCATTAGTTTATGTTTCGTGCCATTTCATTGGGCTTAGAACACACATGGATAAACACAGTCTGACATGGAAATAAATCAAGAAAATGTTAAAACTGCCTCTGGCAATGCTCACTGCATTTATCCAGCTGAACATATATGTGCACAATGCTGTGCTATTGTTTCCCTCTTTAAGAAAAGAAACTATTAGATCTGTCATTTATCTTATTACGCTCCCTGAGTGCAATAAATATTACTTACCAATTTCTTTGGAATAGGAAAAACTTTTGAAATAATTCTACAGTATGTACATATAACATTATAATGGCTACAGCTTTATGTTAAGTAAGAATAGTGGGGAATAATTCATAGACTACTTTAAAATATATAGGAATATCACATCTTACTTATAAAAATTTATGTAAGATTACATATTTACCATAGTTTTACAAAATCCATTATTCTTCTGGATCCAGCAATTTTATTTATATGACTTCACTAAAAAATAAGAACTCTTGATTAGGAGCTAATTGTTCTAGCAAATACTGGAAATATGCATGATGAAGCCCCCATGTCAGCATTATTAGAAGATTCACTTCAGACAGCCTGGAGTGAACAATACAAGCAGTCTTTTCCATGCAATTGTGGGAAATAATAGAATTAATAAAGAGGAAAGGATACTCTCATCGTGCTTTTTAGAAAATAAAGCAAGTTTATGTTTAGAGAGTGACTGGGTTTGGGGGAATTTTAGACAATGCATGCGGGAAACCTTTCCAGAGGAAGTTCTGTTGAAGTTCAGCAGTGACCAATAAGGACTCAGTCATGTCTGAAGAAGAACCTTGACCTGTGTGAAGGACAGAAAGAAAGTTAATATGACTAGAGCAGAGAAACAAGAGAGAACATTGGTGGGAAAGTGTGGGGAGGAGAGAGGTGCTAGAAATGACTGGAGACAGCAAGATCACCAAGACTATGCAGGACCTCGAAGGGCTGATCTTATTCTAATTGTGTTAGTATACCACTAGCAAGAGAAAACATTATTAAATGTGCTTCATATTGATTTCTCTGGATTTACATACCAGTCTTATAATGCCAGTCTTCACATTTAACTAGTATGAAGTAGAGGGGGAACCTCAAAAGAGCAAAATCACTGTCATGGCCAAAGTTGATATACTGTGATTGGCAGTTTGGGAAGCTCACAAATTAGATAGATGGGAAGTAAGATCCTCCAAACTGATTTTTGCCCCAAATAACTTCAATTTAAATATATACTTAAATTTTTAGTAAATTCGGTGTGTGCATATGTGTGTTTGTACACATATATATGTAAATATTTCTGATTTATTTCCTATAATGGTGATTTTTTATCATGATTTATTTTATCACCAAAACCACTTTCAAAATCCATTATTCATACATATTTTAACTGAGCTATGACCATAAATTCAAGACATGTAACTATCTTGCATGGAAAGAGGAAGAAAATTCCTTTTGTTTCACTTCCATATTTTTATCTACAGCTATGCTGATCTGTCAAAGGACAATATCCTGTTACTTTAAAAAGCAGAGACACCTTTTAAATGAGAAGCAGGCTTCATGAATTCCATTCTGGTTAAGGATGGCTCCTGTTCTTACTCTCAGGACACTCTCCTACGCATATAATTTTTAGTCAGACACATATAATAATACAACTACAGCTGTGCCTTCTGCAGCAAACCCTTAGGAAGGATGGGAGAACACCCAGAAACATTCTTTTGCCACCATAAAGGATGCAGCTAGTCAATTATGTTACTTTTTATGATATCTACTACTAGATGGTTACAGTTCTGCCTCTTCCTACCTGAGATTATAGTTTCTGATGACAGAGAAGTGGCTGCCTGGGGGAACAGATGATCAGGATCCTAGAGCACCTAGACATGTTCTTTTTTCAGTTTCCTCATGGACAAAGCAGTAGAGTGTATTCTGGCCTGATTGTGATGGGATTTCCCTATTAAAGAAGCTTAAAGGAGCTGGCTGCAGTAGAACACCTCCATAATCTCAGTTACTTGGTAGGCTAAGGCAGGAGGATCTCAAGTTCCAGGTCAACCTCAACAACTTAGGGAGATCCTGTCTCAAAATAAAATTTAAAAAAAGGACTGGGGCTTAGTAATGCAGAGCTTAACTAGCACATGTAAAACCCTGAGTTCATTTCCTAGTACCATGGAGGGAAGAAAAAAAAAATTAAAGGGAGGGAAAAGCTGTTCCTATTCTTCCACTATATGCTCAAACATAAGATGGCAATAATAGTCATCAAATTGAACATGTCTTAATGACTTTGGTTATTGCAACATGACAATTTCACATTTATCCTTGTGACATTAAGCTGTGTAGCAACTGATCCATTTTCTATAGTACTAATTCAGGAACTCTAAAAATTCTAAGTAAAGCAGCATTAAAAAAATGAAATGTGAAAACATATTTTACCTACTATTATTATTCCCCATATTTGAAAAAAATACAAAATGCTAATAGTTTATTGTCATTACATTTGTCTATCAAGTCCAGTTCATTAATTTTACTGTTGCAGACTAAAAAATATGAAGAAGTATTGATTTGAGCTTATACTCATTCTGTAGAACAAAAATAATTTTGAGAATAATTTTAAAGAGTGGGTGTTCTTTTGCTATTTTTATATAATATGGGTGAATTATATTGTAATTTCCCTTCTTAGAAAATCATAAGAATAGAAATTCACTAATATCATACCTCTTAAGCAGAACTAGAGTGAGAAATCACAAATGGTTATTTCCACTCCCCACTTGGAATCTCAAGTTCCTAACAGTTATAAGAATTAGTCTTAAAAAGAACAATGACTTTGAAGCTGTATCTGATATTAGTATTAGTCTCAATCAAATAAATGATAACTTCCTATTCCCTTGAAAAGTAAGTGATAAGATCTATGGAATAAAGAAAAGACTTTTTTGTATTGTTTTTAATTGTTTTATATAATAATAATTTTAGTAAAATAAAAGCACATTTTTTATTTATAAGAATTATAACACTTAATACACTTGGCCAATGCTTAATGGGATGGAAATTACTTTTACTTTTTAAGTTGAAGTCATGAAAAATATTTTACTAGTCTATAAATTTTGGGTGAATACAGCCTAGTTGAAAAGAAAATCAAGAGTTGGGGATGTAGCTCAGTGGGAAAAAAAGAGGAAAGAAGGTAGGAAAAAAGAAAGAAGGGAGGGAGGGAAAGTGGGAAGGAATGAGAGTCTAGGAGAGAGAGGGAGAGAAGAAGAGGGAGATGGGGGGAGAAAGAGGAAGGAAGGAAGGAAGGAAGGAAGGAAGGAAGGAAGGAAGGAAGGAAGGAAGGATAAAGAAACAAAGAAAAGAAGTGATTGGCTAGTCAATGAGATTTCCACTGTTAGGAAGATATCCCTAGACATAAGAGGCACAAAAAGATTCTCCATGTCCAACTGTTAGTGGGATAAACCAAGAATAATACTTCACCAATAGATGCAGAGATGGTTTGGCAATCATTATACTTTGCATAGCCATCCTTCATTATCTGGATAGTGTGACTATGGTCCTCATGTCAGCAACATTACAATGGAAAATTTCTCAAATAAGAGTAACCAGAGATGAAGCAGTAATACATTATCTTCACAGCCTCATATGAGAAAAGTTCTGGGTACAGCAAATAGAAGTTGGAATTATAAAAAGGACTTAGTAGATAAAATTTGTAACTTATAGAATCTGGTTTTTATCCTACTGGGCTAATGACATTTATACCAATCAATCAATTGTTCCAAATCCTTATTTTTTTCGCTTTCTCTAATGTCAGCATCTCTATTAAAGGGTTCTCCAAGTGGGAAAAGATAAAACTGGCAGCATGAGTAAGTGGGCTGGAAATAATAAAAAAAAAATTATACATTTGGTTATATCCCTACTCTTTTCTATGGTCACAGAAAACTAAGCCCATCTATTGGTAGTAGGTTGAACCTCAAGGATTTTATCCTTGAAATGAAAAACTCACATATTTTATTAAAAGCTATTTGCAATAATGAACATTTACAAATTGTAATTAAAAACTATTTCATGTATTGGTACATTTTATGTATATAGCATATGTATAAATACATATTACTTATTTGTAAACATGATAATGTTTCACCTTAATTCTTTGAAAGAAAATGTATCTCTAAGCCTCATAGTCAAGGTAAGATGCTTTATTGAGAATGACATGCATTATTTTAAGTAGTCAGGATACGTTTTCCTGCCAATGAGATATTAAATGAAGAATCAAGTAATGGATTTTCCTGGGGTCACACACATCAATAAAAATTATGGGGAAAATCCCATATTTTGATGCTTAGTATTCAATTAAAATCATCAAAGCATGTTCTCTCCTGAATCCTTTTTTACTAGGAAGTAATAAATATATCTCCTACTTCATACACAAGCTAAATTTTGATGAGGTTAATTTTCTTCACTACATTAAACCCTCTGTAAATGATTGAAGTCGCTGCTCTCTGACAGCAGTTGAGTAGCTTATGTCAGTGATCACAGTCCAGGTCCTGGTATTAATGTGTCCACAGCATGAAAGCTGTCAGGAAAATTAATAGAGATGAGAGCCCTTGCTGGAAAACTTAGGACAAAGGCCAAGTGTAAAATTCTGTGGACGATGAACTCTGTCTCAATTTCCACAGGCCATGCCTTCCCATGAGAATTAAAATACCCCATCTGGTGGAAAGATTTCACCATGAGCACATATTATACATTTGGAAAACCAGAAGATGTAAATCCATATCATTAGAGGTTTTTATCTCTCCTGGTAACTGCTTCATTTAATGCAAATATTTTTTCAGTAAGCTTTTGGTCAAGCTATTTAAACTTCAGGAACAAAGAACAACTAAAAACACTGTGAAACACAGTCCACTTGTGATTCAAATAGAGAACTTTTAACACATTCTTCATAGGCAAGCAGAGTACCAAACCGCAAGGGTAAAACAGAAGTTTTCCTAACATTATACAAATGGTAAGGAAACAAATTTTCAAGCACACACATGTGTGACTGTACACACACACACACACACACACACACACACACACACATATACACTACTAAAATAGAAAATTAATCATTTTCCTGTACAAATGAAGTGTGTTTCTGATTTCCCAAGTGAAATTTTGGAAATAAATTGAACTAGAAACAATGTATAAGAAAAATGGCCTCTTGACAACAAAACCACCATTGTTTCTATAAAAAGATGATTTTTAAGTTCTAAAGTATTTTTAAATGAACTTATAAAGACAATATCCTTCTGCCATAAGGACTACCTATATTAGTTCTGCCTCCCAATGTTTTAAAATGCCAACAACCCATTCTTTCACCAGTGATTTATTTACCATCTGTTTAGAGCCATACCTTCTATTCATGTGTATTGCTTCAACTTTATATTCATGTATGTTGCTTTTAACCCAGTAGTCTGGCTTCTGAGCCACAGAAACGTGGGTGTATAGGAGATTCTTTGAGTGAGATGTGAGGTGAGGATATCAGGGGGTAGTTTGAACCCTGCAAGGTTATTGAAAAGGGTCTTCCAATTTCTATATGCAGCAGACACTGTCATTAAAAGATAATTTAGTTCATATGAAATTTCTTTACTAATTTGCAAGTACAATTTAGATTAAATCAATGCAAACTCATATGGAAATGTCCAAGTTTACAGTGATGGATTACTATAGCTGGATTGTCTGCTATTGAAGTTTTTAATTTTGTTTTGTTTTGTTTGATACTGTAGATTGAACCCATGGACATTCCACCTCTGAGCTATACTCTCCCCACTCAACTCTTTTCATTTTATTTTTCATTTTGAAATGGAGTCTCACTAAGTTTCCCGAGAGTCTCTATTAATTGCTGAGGTGGTCCTCAAACCTGCAATTCTCCTTTCTCAGCCTCCCAAGTACTGATATTACAGGTATGTATGACTGCACCTGGATAAATGAGATTTTTTTTATATGAGGTCAGCAAAACATTATCTATGTTTTAAAGTATTTTGGGAACTCCGGCTCTATGCTATTTAAAAAATGCCTTACTTCATTTTCACTAGCCCAGTATTCCATAAAAATAAACAATCTATGCTATGACCAATTTTATTATATGAACATACCATCAAAACTATAATCTGGCCAGGCACACGTTTATAATCCCAGTATTTGGGAGGCTAAGACAGGAGGATCGCAGGTTCGAGACCAGCCTAATTAACTCAGTGAGGCCATCTGTGACTTAGTGAGACCCTGTTTCCAAATAAAAGAATAAAATAGGGCTGGGGGTATATCTCAGGGGTAGAATGCCCCTGGGTTCCATCTCCAGTACCACCAAAACCAAACAAACAAACAAGCCGGGTGTGGTGGTACAAGCTTGTAATCCCAGGATTTGGGAGACTGAGACCAGAGGATCTGGGTTCGTGGCCAGCCTCAGCTATCTAGTGAGGCCCTCCACAACTTAGTGTGACCGTTTCAAAATAAAGAATAAAAAAATAGGGCTGGGGTATAGCTCGGAGGTAGAATGCCTCTGAGTTCAATCCCCAGTACTGCAAAAAAAAACAACAACTATAATCTGGTTTTGGGTTTACTGTCATGTATTCTGGTATTTCTCTAATCTGAATTTGAAGGGTTATATTCATTTATTTAAGATAAGAATTCACTATTGCAACTCCTCTTTTGAAAAGCATTTATCTTCAGGAAGAGTCAAATAATAGTAACATCAGTACATTCAACAAATTTCTTTCTTCCCAGACTAGACATTAATAGGTACAATATAAAAGCAAAAAGATCCTAAAATGAAGGAAAACTAGATATAGAGAAAAGATTTGTGAAAGTGTTAATATTATCTACACTGACACACACATATTTACACTTTACAAATAAAGTGTAGAGAAACTCACAGTCTTCACTGTTAAAAATTATTGCATAAAACATTGATTTCATCGATAACTTTTTGGTCTTTCAAAATTGAATTAAACAATTCAATTGAATTAAACAATTTCTGTGACCATCAGATGTAATACACACCTTCTTGACCTTACTTTCCAATGTAAACATAACAAGTAAATATAGAATGAAACAGCATCCCAGCCTTTCAGCATGTGTGCATTTTGTTATTATAAACACTATTAGGTGATGAATATGAAGACATTCTTAAAGTTATTAATTGCTTTCTGAAAGGACAAGCACCAATGACAAATATGTTCAAACTTGGAAGAAAGCTTCCTCTCTTTTATTTGCTAAATTCAGTCTGTGTCAAAGTGACTCAAGTTTAGTTTTCACTTAAATAACATTTCAGAAAAC
>PVLC010017772.1:0-15721 GCA_004027655.1 Graphiurus murinus
GCGGTACTGGGGATTGAACCCAGGGGCATTCTACCTCCGAGCTATACCCCCAGCCCTATTTTTTATTCTTTATTTTGAAACCGAGTCTCACCAAGTTGCGGAGTGCCTCACTAGGTAGCTGAGGCTGGCCGCGAACCCGGATCCTCCGGTCTCAGCCTCCCGAATGCTGGGATTACAAGCGTGCGCCACCACGCCCGGCCATCCCCCATTTTTTTTCTAGTATTTAAATGTCATTTCCAGATGGTCAGGTTCTTGGAGATGGGGTTCAAGTGCCTAGCATGATACTTTGCATACAAAGAGCTATTGCTACATACCTGCCATTATTAAGTACCTACTATAATCATGCTACAATTTTGCAAAGTAAGTGTTATTATCGCTGTTTTAAATTGTCAAGAAACTCGGTATCAAAGAGATTAAGAAACTCGCCCAACGCTGTATAGTTAGTAAGTGGCAAAACGGGTTTGTCTGATTTAGAAGTTCTTCTTTGTCTATGCTATACTACCTCAGTGCTAAAAATAAACAGTTAAATAAATGAAATTACTTAATAAAAGTATTTATGGTTCAACACACACACACGGAAGCTCCTTTGCTTTCATTGCCAATGAGCTGCTTGGAGTCTTTGCCTTGGTGTCCACACTAGTTGTGTGGACAGCTGGTGACTCCTCTTTCCTTTGGATTGTTCTTCTAAGTTTTGATTGATACTAATATATAAGGTGTAAATCTTCTAATTTTGACTTACTCAGGAGTCAAGCATAAACTTGACCACTGTGGTATTTACTTACTTACTTACTTACTTATTTATTTATTTATTTATTTATTTATTTATTTATTTATTTTTGCGGTATTGGAGATTGAACCTAGGGCCATTCGATCCCTGAGCTACACCCTCAGCCCTATTTTTTATTCTTTATTTTGAAACAGGTTCTCACTAAGTTGCGGAGGGCCTCACTAAGTAGCTGAGGCTGGCCGCGAACCCAGATCCTCCAGTCTCAGCCTCCCAAGTACTGGGATTACAAGCGTGCGCCACCACACCTGGCTACCACTGTGGTATTTAAACCACTGACTTTGGTGTTTAAAAAATTTTTGCATTTGCCTCTAATAATCTTTACTAGATAGTGGATAAGATAGAAATAGTCTGTTTCTCTCTGTAAAGTGCTTTTTCTATTAAGATATAAAACACATAAGGGAGGGGAAGCATATAAAGTCTGCTGCCTTCAGTATGTAACTTAGTGAATTTTTACATAAATGTACATTTGTATAACCCCAACCTAGATCAATAGTATAGCCATTCAGTAAGAGAAAATCTCTCATATACATCCCAGCCAGTACAAGTTGAGCATCTCTAATCTAAAAATCTGAAAATTGAAATACTCCAAAATCCAAAACATGTGGGGGTCAACCGAACACTACACATGGAAAGTTCCATTCCTGACCTCATATGAGTGGTCACAGTCAACATACAGTTGCACTAAAAATATTGTATGAAATTACCTTCACACTGTGTGTATAAGGTATAGATGAGACACAAATGAGTTTAATGTGAAGACTTGGGACCCATCCCCAAGGTATCTCATTAAGTATATGCAAACAGTCTAAAATAGAAAAAGAATCCAAACCCAAAGCACCTCTGGTCCCAGCCATTTTGGATAAGAGATACTCAATCTGTACAGATTTTCTTAGTCATGACTTTCCCTTATTGCTGTTTTTCTGTTTCTGTGCCTTGCTTTGGTGTCCTTCTGAAGAGATGCTGATACCTAGTCAACAAAGTCTCATCCAGGCCTGGTGGGCTATGACAGTGCTTTAGCGTTGTTCCTGGGTTTGGATGGCCAGGCTTTGATCTGATGTAGTGCTACTTCAGGCTTTGTAGGTCTTTGGTTAAGAAAACATATATGTGATCATGATACTTTATATTAAATCTCTTTACTGAGCTCTGATTGACAAGAGATGTAGCTGTTTCATGAGTACAATATGATACTTTGGAATACTTCTGGGTATTCCCAGAAACCATCAGATCGTGGGTACTTTTCCCAGAATGTTGAAAGGTAAGTATAGACAGCGATTCTCACTGTTCTCTCATGTCTCAATTTATTTGAAGCTGTACAATTACAGTCTTACTTTGCTAATGACCAGAACTGTATCCAGTGGGAAGGAAGACTTCCTTGAAAATAACATGTTTTTGTCATCCAATAAGTGAAATAATTGCTAAGTATTAAAGTTAGAATAACTTGTGGGTGAAAGTGATGGAGTTCATGAGAATTGGCCCTTGAAAATAATCTGTGGAGATAATTTAGCGGTGTACTTGAACTCTGCATTATAATGAATTTATAAGAGAATTTCAAAAGTGTTAAAAAATGTTAGCATTAGCATATTTTGAATCAGTTTTGTTACAGGAGTTGTGTTTGATAAAAATGGAGGGTGCTTATAATTGCATACCATTTATTATATTATTTACACTAACTTTAATAAGAATTTAATCATTCTCTTACCCTTAGCATTAACATAGAAACTTGGGGTTGCTGTATCTTTTTTTTTTTTCACCATTACTTGTAACAGTGCTTTATTTGATTCCAAGTCCTTGGATAGGAGTTTAGCTCTCTCTTATTCCTAAAGGAAAATGACATGATGGGTGTCCTAGTCAACAACAGCCACCGTGATGGGATATTGCAAATGGAGTGGCTTAACAGTGGAAATTTTCTCACAGTTCTAGAGGTTTGAAGCCCCAGATTAAGGTGCCAGCAGACCCATTTCCTGGTGAGGGCTCTCTTTCTGGCTTACAGATGGCACCGTGTCGCGTATCCATGTGTGGATCTTCCCTGTGTATGTGGGAAGAGAGCACAATCTCTTGGCTCTCCGAGAGAGATAGATGGGATATGTGTCCCTTGGATTAGGGCCCCACCCTTATGACCTTAACCTTATTTAACCTTATTTAACGACCTCATTTAACCTTAATTGCCTTTCTAATGTCCTGTCTCCACTGCAGGTCTCACACTGCTGCCATTGGGGCTTCAATAATGCCATCAGTTTAGCTCCTTGAGATTTTGAGAGCTTGTAGGAAGTAGGGCTATTTTGCTAAATCTCCGTGCACTTCTGCAAAGTGTGATATCAGTGTGATACGCTTCAAGAGAAATACCCTGTCACATTTGAAGAGACGCCTAAAACTGCAATCTAGAAAATTGCTTTTAAAAAGCTGAGGAGAGATGTTCATATTCTCAGAGGACCCAGTGTGGGACATATGGTCATGTCATTCACAGCGAGGTTTTAAAATCTATAATGTATAGGAAAATTATTGATTTTTCAGACATCTCTCTGGGATTGTTAAAATGAGATAGACCCAAACCTAGTCTTTGTAATATTATAGATTACAGATGTCACCAGGACACTTTAGGGAGCCCTGCCCCACAGCAGTTTTGAAATCAGAACCACTCTGGGGAATCAAAATGTTGCTTGACCCTATGTCCCTTCTTCTTCATTATTTTAGAGGCTCAGGATCTGCTCTCTGGGAGATTCTTCCTTTTTTTTTTTTTTCTTATCCATATTTTTTTGGGGGTGGGTGGGTAAGTCCTGGGGTTTAACTCAGAGACATTCTGCCTCTAGGCTACACCCCCATTCCCTTTTATTTTTTATTTTGAAACAGGGTCTTGCTCAGTTGCTAAGGGTATCAAACCTCAGCAACAGCTGAGGCTATTGAGGCTGAGGCTGGCCTCAAATCTGTGATCCTCCTGTCTCAGCCTCCCAAGTACTTGGCGTGTACCACCAAGCCTGGCTATTCATCCACATTTGAAGCGGGGATTAGAAAATTTGTTTTATTTGGAAGCTGAACAGTTCTTCTGCTCACTTCCTACATATGGAAGGTTGGGTGCCAAAGGGTCGTTTTAACACTTCAACTGAGTCACCTTTTATTTATATATATATATATATATAAATAAAATATATATGGTAAATATATATATATTTATATAATATAATATAAATATATATATAAATATATATATGGTACTGGGGATGGAACCCAGTGGCCTTCAACCTCCAGGATACACCCCTAACCCTGTTTTATTTGGAAATAGGGTTTCACTAAGTTGCTGAGAGCCTCACTAAATTGCTGATCTTTTTCCTCAGTCATTTATTCACATGAAATGATTTAATACATTATCTATCCTTGCCCTGAGACAATTTAATTTAACAACACACCAAGGTTTTGCTGGGTTTATGTCCTTCAAAGTCTTCGCTTAACTGTTGGTGTGGGGGTTGAGGAGTTGCCTCAGTTTTTGCAACATTGTGAAATCCAAAACGTCTGGAGTCTCTCTATTCCCCCTTCACTGCTTGAAGACTGGATAGTTTCTGAGCCTCTCTTGAAATACCTTGCCACATGAAGCCAATAATAACTTCCAACCTTTTGTTTTCTTACCTCTTCTCCCAGGGCTGCCAGTTTATTAAGCAGGAGATGTCTTCCCAGGTACCTGAGGCAAAGTTTTACTAAATACATTGCCACTTTATAAAATGCATCATCATCTTTCTGGCACTTAAGATCAGTGTCCTCGCTGGTTTCTGACCACTAAACCAAGATTATGTATTTTAGGGTTTTGTTAAAGCAGTGTCCTACTTCTAGTACCAATTTCCATATAGTCAGAATGGGCTAATGTTATGCTGTGCTAACAACCATCCCCAAACCACAATGACTTCACTCGAAAAGTCCCCCCCCCAAGCTCACCCCTCACACTAAATGTCCATTGTGGATTTGTAGGAGACACTCTTCCATACAGTCAGAGACTCAAGCCTACAGGCATACCACCATCTAGTAGTCCTACATTCTCTGGAACACTTGGCTTTCTTGGCTGCCATGAAAGGGCAAGAGAATGTTGAATAGTCCTTGTACCAGTAATTAGTTGTTTATTAACAGCCTAGACTAGTCACGTGCCCCTGCCTCACTATAAGGGGGTGGAATTCACACAGGAATATAAACAAAGACTGTGCAAGTATGCCTCTACCAGCTTGTACCTCATTAAGATGTATGATTACAATGCACCAATAAAAAAAAAAAAAAAGTGGTTGAGATGAAAGAACCAGGAATGGGTGGGAAAGTGAGTAGGCTGAGGAAATGTGGGTTATATTAAGTTTGCATAACTTTGGTGGACAAAGGGTGGAGTTATAGCTTAGAGGTAGAATGCTCCTGGGTTCAATCTCCAGGAACACACACACACACCAATTTAAGAAACACAGTGACATAAATGTTATAGCTGAGTGTAAAACTCAGTTAATTTTGTGGAATGTTTTAAAATGAGGACCACTGAAGAAGCATTCAAGCTCTGCACCTGAATATATCATGGGTAACACTGTTTAGAAATAGAGCAAGAGAGTCGAGTTTAGACAATTACTATTACTTAACCAAGACTCACTGGGAAGCCTTGTTTGTTGGGAATGGAAGAAAAGAAGTTCTCAGGTTGTAGGTACAGAGAAGGCTTCTTCTAAACAAAGAATGTGATTTTAGAAAGACATGAGAAACAAGTCATGTTAAGTTGAAAGGGGATATCGAATATGGGAGAATAATTGGAGATAGATATGCTGATGTAGGAGGTCTGATTCCTCCTCTTTTTGCTCTTCCTTTTTTTGGGCGGGGGGAATACTGAACCCAGAGGCATTCTCCCTCCAAAATACTCCCCCTGTTTTGAAACAAAGTCTTTCTAGGTTGCTGAGAATCTTGCTAAGTTACTGAGACTGGTCTTGAACTTAGGATCCTCCTGTCCCAGCCTCCAAAGTACTGGGGATTACTGGCGTGTGCCACTATACCCAGACTTTTCTTCTTTTTTAGAACCTTGAAATTCATTATTTTTAGATGGAGCTTTAAGTTTGCCATCTGCTTTATGTTTACTCAAGAAGACCATGGCATTCTTGAAACAATGCTTTAAAAAATCTTGGCTCTCAGAATCATTGAAAGGGGAGCTGTATCCAGTGTACCCCAAGTCCATCATTCTGGCTTCTCAGCAAGGAAGGTTGAGCAGGCATGATGGGGCATTCTGAAAAGGCAGAGAGGAGGTCCTTTACCCTCATCTTCCACCCTCAAGAAAATATGAGTAACTGGGAAAGATTACAGAGGTGAGTTAAAGGAAGTGAACTCACAGTGATTTCTAGAAATTGCAGAAAATATAAGCATTTTAAAGTTTTGGATTCATTGAAATGTCAGGTTATGTGTCCACCCCTTACTTAGGAATGAACACTGTGGCTTCATGCAGAAGAGGAACATGGGAGCTCCGTCTCCCTGCTTCCTATGTATAACTTGTATATGCACACCGAACAATGTTAGAAGTGCATTCTCCTCCCCTGGCTGCCTCCTGACCTGAGATCATCCAGAAGAATATGAAATTAGCACTGTAAAGAAAGCTAGCCAGAGTATGCGGCAAGCATATCAATGGCTTATTGAGAAGGCGCCTTTTAGGCATTGTCAAATGGTTGTTGAGACCTCCATGGCTATTCATAAATGTGTTATGCGGTTCTGCAAAAGAAAATACTTGCTAATCTTCAATAATAATGCTATGTCATTAAACTAATAAACCCACAGAAAGGTTGCTACAATACTTGATTACTAAATTATTATTATTATCTGGACATTATCTTTGGACTTTTCAACGTCTCTCTTGGCTAAGGAGCCTAATTTTGATGCTTTTTATCTGTGACTGGAAGTTTCCATTCTCCCATCGTCAACTCTGCCCAATTGAATGTGTTTTTTTCAAGAGTAATCATGGCTGTGTGTAAAACACTGTCTGCCAATCACTGAAACATGTCAGAGACTCGCAATTAAGGGCTGGCAAACAGTTTGTTGCTGTGAGATAGTTTTCTTCCTGTGTTTTTCATTCTTTGTGACAATTTTCCATCATTTAGTGTTTGAATAAAGAACTATTTTCATTTTGTAAATTGTTGTCTTGAACATTTCCCTTATTCAGTTTCTATGTGGTAAAGAGAAGCCTGCTAATGATCAAGTATTTGTGTCAGCCGCGTACCTTGAGGTCTTTGTCATTGATTCCTTTGAGGGACATTTTGGTATAGATGGTACGAATTTGGTCCCAGGTGCCCGGTTCTGCTACTTGCTAGTTGATAAATCACCTTAGGTAACTTATCAAGCTTCTCAGGGCCTTCGTTTCTTCCTGCCCCAACAGGGATGATACAGGTGTACACATCATAGGGTTTTGAGGATTAAATGAGATAACATATGTAAAATACCTAGATCATGTCGCAGTAAGCACTCCCAAGGTCTCTTGTGAGACAAATGGTGGAGATGGGGAATGTAAGTTCAGACAGCACTTGTGGATATCTTACTTTTCACCCTTTTTGAGTTTTGAAGTGAGTGATCTGTGCCGTGGGAACAGTGAGAAGAAACTTCTTTTCAGAAGTCTTGTTCCTTAAACGAGAACTCATTCTTTAATGCAGAAAAGTATAGTTCCTTATTTATGATTCGGCATAAAACTCAGTAGTCGTCTCTTGTGGACAAGGTCTTCACTACTTATGTTTTGTAAGTGGATATTATTTCAATATTAAAAGTAGACGTGCAAGGAGGGAGGAGGGGCAGAAGGTCGTGAAGGCAGAGGAGGGAAGTTTGAATAGAAAAGAGCGATACGAGGGACCCTTGGGATGAAACTGTTTGACGTCTTGACTGTGGTGGTGGAAATGTGAGCCTGTCTGTGTGATAGAGTCGTACAGAACTAAATACACACTCAGAGGTGCACTTAAACTGGGGAAGTCGTGAAAGACTTGTGAATTGTGTGAATATAAATACCCTGGTTATGGTACTGTACTATCACTTAATGAAATGTCGCTTCTGGGGGAAGCAGTAAAAGCTCTCTTGACCCTTCCTGTGAAACGACAACGATCTCAAAATTACAACTAACAACTCCATGTGCAATGACGCCATAAAACTAATGAATAATTTTTGTTTGTCTTCAGGTTGTTCCTGCCTGATTCACACACAGGACCATTGGCTTTTGTAAGTTGATATTTCAGTTTTTTCTCCTCCTTCCCCAAACTTTGTCTCTCTGTCCACATGGAAGCACATTTTAGAGGTCCTGGAAAAACAAGTGGAACAGAACTTTATTGGGTTCTTAGATTATTTATCTTAAGGTCTGTTATATGTGTATATACTAGAAACTACTCATCCACAGTGTAAGCCTCTCCCTTGAATTCCAGATTCCATTATCCACCTACTTAGTGTCTGGTGGACAGAGCAAATCTCTCACGCCTACACCTGAGCTCCTGTGCTCTCCTCCACTCCCAGCCACACTTTCTTCTTCCGTCATCCTCTTCATCTCAATAAATGGCACCTAATCTTCCAGTCGCTCTGACTCCATGCCTTGGCACCATCCTCCTCTCCTCTTTCTCACACACTCTGCTCACCCAGCTATCTGGGGCTACTGTGGGCTCTACCTCATGTATATCCAGAAGGCGACCACCTCTCCCCGCCTCCCCCACTACCATGCTGGTGGGAGCCCACATCAACTCTGTACCACAGTCACTTCCTTCCAACTGGTTTCCACGCTTTCATACTTCTCCCCTATAACTCCATCTCCAAACAGCAGTCAGGTAAATTATTCAGAACTCTAAGTATGCTTGTGTTACCGTCCTGCTCCTGCTCCGGTATCTCCTGGCCTTCCTATCTCACTTACACAGGCTGCTCTGTCTTAGGGCATAAGGGCCCCGTTACTGCTGGCTGAGTCCTTTATAGCTACCCTTCACTCACTACTTTAGCTGCACAGTTTTCTTGTTCCTGCATCAAGTTTTGTAGTCACCCTTTCCACAAATAGCCACGTGACTGGATTCCTTAGCTCCTCAGATGTTCCCTACGTTGTCATCCTCTCGCTTGGGCTTCTGGGGTGACCAGCCTTTTGTACCTTGGCACTGTTTTCCCCGCCTTACCCCCCTGGCATTTCCTATCCCCTTGTTACTTTCTTACTCTGATCACCATCTCACATTTGTCTGACTCCCTCTCATTCATAGTTGAGCTCTACAAGGGTAGGAATTTTGGTGTGTTCTATTCAGACTGGTGAATCCTTAGCACCTACTATAGTGCCAGAAAAGCAACTGCCCAATAAATAGTGCTTGATTGAAAAGTAAATGGCTTTATTATAATTTGGGTTTCATAGCCCAATGTATATCTTACAAAGATGGGAAAGGATTGGAGTTATTGACTTTGCACATACAAATCCTCCCTTCTCTTGCTGGGCAATGACTGGAGCTGGAGCAGCTTCTGTGTAAGTATAAAGCACTAATGCACATGTAAGGGGCTGGGCTTCTATGCTGAGGGGTCTTCCACATCCAGGGATGATCTAGTAATAGGGATTAGATTTATTCTCCTGCCTGACGCAGCAAAAAGTCAAAACAACAACAAAAAACCCTAGGGAATCTATAAGACAAGGTGTCCAGACATTGGACAGCAAGTGGCACAAGACAGTGAACCTCAAGAGAAGGAAAACATGTTCTGGGTAAGGAAATAAGTCAATGAATTTAGAAGGATTTAAGTCATACAGAGAATGTTCTTTAACCATAATGGAATTAAATCAGAACAGAAAGGAATCTGGAAAAAATAGTCTTATAGCTGAACATTATTTTTCCAAATAATGTAAGGACACATTTTGAATTATTAAAAGTATCTTATCAAATTTAAAAGAAGATAAATTATACAAGATACATTCTCAGACTATAACCAGAATTAAACTAGAAGTCAACAACAGAAAAATGACTGGAAAATCCCCAAATTTCAAAATTAGCTTCTGTATAACAAATAGGTCAAAGAAGTCTCAAGAAAAATTTAGAAATATTTTAAACTAACTGAAAATTAAAACAATTTATCAACATGTGTAGGATGCAGCTAAAACAGTGATTACAGGGAAGTCTATAGCATAGGAGGCATATAATAAAAAAGAGAAAGCTCTAAAATCAATAATGTCAGTTTCAATCTTGGGAAATTAGAGGAAGAAAAACTAAAACAAGCAGAAGAAAGTAAATAATAATGATTAAAACAGAAGTCAACAAAATTGAAACAGGAAGCTGGGTGTGGTAGTGCACACCTGTAATCCCAGTATTTAGGAGGCTAAGACAGAAGGACCACAGGTTGAGGTCAGCCTCAGCAACTTAGTGAGGCCTTCAGCAACTTAAACCCTATTTCAAAATAAAAATATAAAATAGGGCTGGGGGTATAGCTCGGAGGTCGAATGTTCCTGGGTTCAATCCCCAGTACTGAAAAGAAAAAATGAAAACAGGGAAACAGTGGGGGAAACCAATAAAATGAATAGTTGGTTCTTTCAAAGGGTCAGTAAAATGGTAAACCTCTAGCTAGGCAACTAAGAGAAAGAATCACAAATTGCCAATCCAAATACTACTGATCCCATACATATTATAGGACTCATAAGGAATTACTACAAACAACCCCTTGACCACAGATTTTATGAATTAGATGAAATGAATGGAACAATTGCTTGACATTATTCAAGTAATTGAAGATAATCAGAATAAGAAGTAGATAGCCTTAGTTCTATTAAAGAAATCCAGATAATAGTAAGACACCCTCCAGAAAAGAAACCAGCAGTCCCAGATGGTTGTATTGACAAATTATACCAAATAATCCATGGGACAAAAAAGAAACCAACCAGTACTGAAATGAAATATAAAGCCATGAAAAGAAGTGTAGGAACCATAGATGCACCTGAGTAAGCAGAAGGAGTTGGTATGAAAAGGCAAAAGACGGTGAGATGATCAGGGATTGGCATGTGCTGGTGGGGCAGGTGATGGGTGAATAGGTGGAACAGAATGTCTTCATGATTGGCACCTGTCATACAGTTGGTCCAAACCCATAGAATATATACCACCGAGAGTGATACTGAATGCAAATTGTGGATCTAGCGACAGTGCTGTGTTAACATGGGTTCATTGTAACCACGTGTAGCACGCCAGTAGGGGATGTAGTTAATGGAGGAGCCTATCTGTGTGTGAGGGCAGGGGAGAAATGGAAAAATCTCAGTACCCTCAGCCCTATTTTTCTATGAATGTAAAAACTGCTCTGAGGAGTAGTATATTTAAAAAAAAATCAAAAGGGAAGTTAGAAAGCATTTTGGAAATGAAAATATTTGTAAAGGACGAAGGGAAATATTTGTAAAGTACTGCATGCCTAGTTAGAAAAGAATGATCTCAATGACTCAGATGTAGGGGACTGACACATATGTCTTCAAACATCTGAAGGTTTTTCACTAAAAAACACGTTTGTTTCAAGTTGTTAGAGAAGGCAGAATTAGGGGTGGTTACAAAAAGATACTTTTCAGCTCTTTATAGAAAACAAAACACCCATCAAACTTCCTCAGCCCTGGACTAAGTTTATTTAGTGAGAAATGTTCCCTTAGATATTTGTAAGAGTTCTTTCTTAATTTCTAAGATTAATGGCAGTGAAGAAAAATATGTTTCTCAATATTAACAGTCTATAGATTAAAATGCACATTTAAAAATGAAATGTTAGGTGGTAGATACCGCAGTAGAAGAATGACAAGTAACTCTAAAAATCACCAAGCTAGGGTAGAGTGCTTGCCTAGCCTGTGCAAGGCCCTGGGTCTGATCCCCAGCGCTGCAAAAAGAATCACAGAACTGTGGAATTAGAAGGCACTTAAGTGGCTTTTAATCAAACCCAGTGGCCTCAGCTCCCTGCCTCTTTAGCATCAGTGCCTTGCATGAATTTTAAAAAGGAGGAGGAGGGATCCACTTGAGTTTGCAAATGAATAAAAGCAGTGATGAAGAGCCAGATCACCAAACGATATATTCAGAACTCACAGAAAAAAATTTTAAGGTCAAGGATAATCAAGAATATTCCAGAAGTACCTCTGTACTAGCTAAAAGATTGGACAAATTGTCATCTACTCTCCAAAGTGTTTTCTGGCAATCTGAGACTTGGTGGCCTCTCGCTGCCTGTCCTCCCACGGTATTCTGTACACCCTGTACTATAGCATCTATGTGTCACCATCCATTAAGAGGGTGTTATAAAAAATGAGACAAGGAATGAAAAATGAGGTTTGCCATTTACCACTGGCAGGCTTCTCTTGAGCTAGACAGTTAATCCTTTTCTCTTAGTAATGCGAGGGTTAAATGCAGCAAGATATGTTAGTTCTTTGAAAACATTAAAACACTACATATAACAAATGCTGTGTACATATTTTTCCCATCATATGGTAAATCTGAA
Organism: Graphiurus murinus; assembly: GCA_004027655.1. Classification (NCBI taxonomy): domain Eukaryota; kingdom Metazoa; phylum Chordata; class Mammalia; order Rodentia; family Gliridae; genus Graphiurus; species Graphiurus murinus. The sequence continues at coordinate 12,203 of PVLC010017772.1, forward strand.
TTTCGTCCTCTAATTAATACATTTCTACTTGAAATGATTAAATGGCAAAAAAGGAAAGCTGAATTGTACAGGGAAAAAAAAAACACTGCTATTTTATAGCAAAGATTTGCCTTAATTAGCTTTTTAAAAAGATACTTCAATTAGTATTTCCATTTTGTAAAGTAGTTCCTTTATCGTTTATAACAGTTTGATCTTGGTTCTTTATTTGGCCCTCATAAAAGCCTAGGCTTGAGTGTTGAACTTTTAATGTTTTAATGCTACGTAGGGTAATGTAATCTAGAGGCTGAAAGTTTATGTCTTCTTAATGAAAATAAAGAATTATTTTTTTGAATAAGTTTTTCATTGATGTGATTTTTAATAGTATTGACAATTGTTAACTTTAGTGAGCATTGATTATACATCAACGCTGGTCAAGGTACTTGGTAGAAGTTATCCAATTTGATCCTCTACAAACCCAGTGAGAGAAAGCATTGTTATTCCCATTTTATAGAAGGGGATACTTAGGCACTGAAAGTATTGTAAAATTATAAGTAAATTATAAGTATTTGTAAAATTACTAAACAGTGACAGTAAAACTTACATGTCAGCCTCTCTGACTCCAGAGTCCATATTCTCTTAAACACTATGCCCCACTGAATGAAAGTGGTGCCCTGCATTGGGCTTAAAAACCGACCATGACTACTTTGTATAAGTTATGGGAAGAGAGCTTCAGTGAATAATTAACTGCACCGTGCATAGTAGCTAGGTTTAATGGAAACAGCCTGGGATATAGAGACGGAACACTTGAATTTAAAATTTAACTCTGCTAGTTAGTTCTTGATTTTGGCTAAGTCCATTTACCTCCCTCAAGCCCATCTTCTCCTCACTCAAAAATAGATGAATAAAAGCAGGAATCTCAGATGGCTGTGGAGAAGATCAAACTGAAAATATTCCTGAGTGCTTTGTAAATGCTTCTGGAAGATATGTAAATGAATTGATGAGTATATTTGGTCATTTATCATAGACTTTCTTTTTTTTTTTTTGGAATATCATATTCTTTTTTTAAATTTATTTTTAATTTTTTATTTTTTTTAATTTTTATTTTTATTCATAAATTGTAAGCATACATCTTTGTTAGGTAAATATTGATAATGATATATGTACTCACAATTCTCATTTGACCCCTTCCCCAAATTCTCACCCCGCTCCCTCGCCCTCCCTCCCTCTCAAGTTCAGTTTAGTGAGTGACCTTGATATACATTAGTGTGCGCCCCCCCTCCAACCCCTTCGGTTAAATCAACTTCTTTGCTTTCCAGGGTCTCTCCTTTTTCATCTGGAGACCCTCTTATACCCCATCTTCTCCCTAGCATCCGCATATTAGGGAGAACATATGCTTCTTTACTCTTTGTGACTGGCTAATCTCACTTAACATAATGTTTTCCAGTTGCCTCATTTCCCTGCAAATAACATGATTTTGTTCTTCTTTATGGCTGAGTAAAATTCCATTGTGTACATATCCATAGTTTTGTAATCCATTCATCTGTCGATGGACACCTTGGCTGCTTCCATAGTTTGGCAATTGTAAATTGTGCAGCTATAAACATAGATACACATACGTCGGTCTGATAATTTGGTTTCCATTCTTTTGGGTAGATACCCAGAAGTGGTATTGCTGGATCATATGGTAGGTTCATTCCCATACGTCTGAGGATCCTCCATACTGTTTTCCAAAGTGGTTGCACTAGTTTGCAATTCCACAAACAATGTATTAGAGTTCCCACTTCTCCACATCCTCGCCAGCAGTTGTTGGTGTTCGTGTTTTTTATGATTGCCATTCTGACTGGAGTTAGGTGAAATCTCAAGGTAGTTTTGATTTGCATCTCTCTGATTGCTAATGATGTGGAACATTTCCTCATACATTTATTGGCCATTTGTATTTCTTCTTTTGTGAAGTGTCTATTTAGATCCTTTGCCCATTTTTTTGATTGGGTTATTTGCTTTCTTAGCTGTGATTTTCTTGAGTTCTTTGTATATCCTAGATATTAGACCTCTATCTGTAGAGTAACTGGCAAAAATCTTCTCCCACTCTGTAGGCTCTCTGCTTAGGTTCTTGATAGTTTCCTTTGCTGCACAAAAGCTCTTCAGTTTAATGCAATCCCATGAATTGATCTTCCTGAGGGTTGCTTGTGCTTTTGAGGTCTTGTTGAGAAAGTTTTTACCTGTGCCTATGTGTTGAAGTGTTGGTCCTATGCCCTCTTCAAGTAGCTGCAAGGTCTCTGGCCTAACTTCCCACCTTGAGTTGACTCGTGTGCAGGGTGAGAAAGTGGGGTTTATTTCCATTTTCCTGTATATGGTTAACCAGTTTTGCCAACACCATTTGTTAAAGAGGCTATCCTTTTTCCAGTGTATATTTTTGGCTCCTTTGTCAAGAATCAGTTGACTGTAAGTCTGTAGGACTGTTTCTGAGTCTTCTATTCTGCTCCATTGGTCTGTGTGTCTGTTTTTGTGCCAATACCGTGCTGTTTTTATTACTGTGGCTTTGTAGTAGAGTTTGAAGTCAGGTATTGTGATACCTCCTGCATGGTTCTTGTTGCTAAGAACTACTTTGGCTATCCTGGGCTTTTTGTTGTTCCAAATGAATTTAAGGACTGATTTTTCTATGTCTGTGAGGAGTGCCCTTGGCAATTTCATGGGTATTGCATTGAATCTGTAGATCACTTTTGGGAGGATGGCCATTTTGATGATATTTATTCTGCCTATCCAAGAGCATGGTAGATCCTTTCATCTTCTAAGGTCTTCATCGATTTCTTCAACTTTTTGTAGTTTTCCTTATAGAGGTCTTTTACCTCCTTGGTTAGGTTTATCCCTAAGTATTTTATTTTTCAGGGTGCTATTGTGAGTGGAATTGTTTTCTGTATTTCTTTTTCAATGGATTTATGGTTGGCATACAGGAAAGCTTCTGATTTTTTAAGATTGATTTTGTATCCAGACACTTTGCTGAATTTGTTGATCAGTTCTATGAGTTTTTTGGTTGAGTTTATTGGGTCTTCTATGTATAATATCATGTCATCTGCAAAAAGGGATAGTTTTAGTTCTTCTTTCCCTATTTTTACCCCTTTGATTTTCTTCTCTTGCCTTATTGCTCTGGCTAGAGTCTCAAGTACTATATTGAACAGAAGAGGTGATAATGGACATCCTTGCCTTGTTCCTGTTTTTAGTGGGAACTCTTGCAGTTTCTCTCCATTTAATATGTTATTGGCTGTGGGCTTATTGTATATTGCCTTTATGATGTTGAGGTATGTTCCTTCTATTCCGATTCTCTGAAATGCTTTTAGCATGAATGGATGTTGGATCTTATCAAATACTTTTTCAGCATCAATTGAGATAATCTTGTGATTTTTGTCTTTGATTCGGTTTATGTAGTGAATTACAGGGATTGTTTTTCGTATGTTGAACCAGCCTTGCATCCCTGGGATGAACCCGACTTGGTCATGGTGTATAATTTTCGTGATGTGGTTTTGAATGCGCATTGCTAGTACT
>PVLC010017772.1:15821-33298 GCA_004027655.1 Graphiurus murinus
CTATAGTTTTCTTTTCTTGAGCTGTCTTTATTTGGCTTTGGTATTAATGTGATGTTGGCTTCATAGAATGTGTTTGGGAGGGTCCCGTTTCTTTCTATTTCACGGAATAGCTTGAGGAGTATTGGGATTAGCTCTTCTATAAATGCTTTATAAAATTCACTTGGAAAACCATCTGGCCCTGGGCTTTTGTTTGATGGTAAACTATTTATTGCTGTTTCTATCTCTTTGATTGTTATTGGATGATTTAAGTTTTCAATATCATCTTGACTCAATTTGGGAAGGTTATATATGTCTAGAAATTTGTCAATTTCTTCTAGATTTTCCATTTTGTTGGAGTATAGGTTTTCAAAATAGTTTCTGACTATCCTCTGTATTTCCATACTGTCGGTGGTAATATCACCCTTTTCATCTCTTATTTTGGTAATTTGGGTTGATTCTCTCTTTCTTTTGGTTAGGTTGGCCAATGGTTTATCTATCTTGTTTATTCTTTCAAGAAACCAGCTTTTTGTTTTCTTGATCTTCTGTATTTTTGTTTATTCTCTATTTCATTCATTTCTGCTCTGATTTTCATAATTTCCTGTCTTCTGCTGGCTTTGGGGTTAGACTGTTCTTGTTTTTCCAGTCCTTTGAGCTGTGTCATTAGGTTATTTATTTGGTGATTTTCTGTTCTTCTTATGTGGGCACTCAGTGCTATAAATTTTCCTCTCAGTACTGCCTTTAAGGTGTCCCAGAGGTTTTGATATGTTGTGTCTCTGTTTTCATTGATTTCTAGGAATTTTTAAATTTTTCTCCTTACTTCTTCTATGACCCAGTCTTCATTCAGCAATGTGGTGTTCAGTCTCCATGTGTTTCCAGGGTTACTTTGGGTCTTCTTGGAGTTTATTTCTAATTTCACTCCATTGTGATCTGAGAAGATGCAGGGAATTATGTTGCATTTTTTGAATTTGCCAGTGCTTGATTTGTGGCTTGAATGTGGTCTATTTTGGAGAAGGTTCCATGTGCAGCTGAAAAAAATATGAATTCAGCTGTAGTTGGGTGAAAGAGTCTATATGTGTCTAATAGGTCCATTTGGTTTATGGTATTCTTTAGGTCTGAGGCATCTCTACTGACCTTTTGTTTAGAGGAACGGTCTAGAGATGTAAGAGGAGTATTGAAGTCTCCTAGTATTCGTGTATTGGGGTCTATGTGTGTCTCTGTAACATACAGAGTATGTTTTATGAAAGTGGCTGCACCTGCATTTGGGGCATAAATGTTGATAATTGTTATTTCCTCTTCCTGGATTGTTGCTTTTACTAGTAAAAAATTACCTCCTTGTCTTTTCTGATAAGCTTAGGCTTGAAGTCTAATTTATCTGATATCATGGTTGCTACTCCTGCTTGTCTTCGGGTACCATTGGCATGGATTACCTTACTCCAGCCCCTCACCTTTAGCTTGTGGGCATCTTTGCTTGTTAGATGTGTTTCTTGCAGCCAGCATATAGATGGATTCTGGGTTTTGATCCATTTTGCCACCTTGTGCCTTTTTATTGGGGAATTACGACCATATATATTCAATGTGATTATTGAGAGATGGTTTTTGATTCCTAACATTTTGAGTTTTGACTTCTGTTTTTGGTGGATTTTATTCTTCTTTGCTTAGTTGTTTGCTTCCTGGAAATTGTTTCTCTGGTTCTGACGTTTACTCATTAGTTCTTCTTTGTAGTTAATCTCTTTAAGTATTTTCTCTAGTGCTGGTTTGGAAGACATAAATTCTTTCATTTTCTGTTTGTCATGGAAGGTTTTTATATCCCCGTCAATTTTAAGAGAGAGTTTTGCTGGGTATGAGAATCTTGGCTGCAAGTTATTTTCTTTCAGGGTTTGGAATATGTTACTCCAGCCTCTCCTGGCTTTCATGACTTGATTTGCGAGGTTTGGAGTGATTCTAATTGGCTTGCCTCTAAATGTCACTTGGCCTTTTACTTTTGCTGCCTTTAAAATTCTCTCCTTGTCCTCTACATTGGTCAACTTGATTATTATGTGGCGTGGTGAGCCTCTTCTTTGGTCCTGTCTTGAGGGAGTTCTGTATGTTTCCTGCACCTGTGTGTTGACTTCTCTTTCTATGTTTGGAAAATTCTCTGATATTACTTCTTTGAAGAGATTGTTTAATACCCAGGCGTGGTGGCGCATGCTTGTAATCCCAGCATTCGGGAGGCTGAGACCGGAGGATCCAGGTTCGAGGCCAGCCTCAGCTGCCTAGTGAGGCACTCCGCAACTTAGTGAGATTTGGTTTCAAAATAAAGAATAAAAAAATAGGGCTGGGGGTGTAGCTCGGAGGTAGAATGCCCCTGAGTTCAATCCCCAGTACCGCAAAAAAAAAAAAAAAAAAAACCAAGAGATTGTTTATTCCAAAAGTTTCAACTTCTGATCCCTCTCCTATGCCTATTATTCTTAGGTTAGCTCTTTTAAAATTGGCCCAGATCTCTTTGATGTCCAATTCATACTGACGTATTTTTTTTCCTAAATTATGTATTATGGATTCGTTTTTGGCATGGTCATCTTCTAAGAGTGATATTCTATTTTCCATGTGATCTAATCTGCTGTTTATAGTTTGAATTGATGCCTTCATTTCAGTTATTTCGTCTTTCACTTCCTTCAATGCTTCTCTTTGGTTCCTTTTCATGTCATCTAATTCTTTGTTTATTTGTTATTTTATTTCTTCCTTTATTTCTCTAAAGCTCTGCCTACATTCTTTCTGAAAATCCTGTATTGTTTCTAATATTAAAGATCTGAATTGTTCTTCTGGTAGTCTCTGCCATTCTGGGTTGGTGATATCTGTTATTGAGGGGTTATGGTAGCTCATTGTTTCTTTGTTATTTTTCCTTCCCATGGTTCGCCTATTCTTAGATTTGTATCTTTGCTGTTCTTTTAAGTTTTCATGTCCAATCTCTGTAGGGGGGGGTTAGAGGTGTCTGAAGGTGTATACAGCGATAGGTTGTAATCAGTGATAAAGGTTGGGTGAGAGGTCACAGTGATGAATGCAGGAATAGGGTAAAGAAGAGGTATGTTCCAGCATTGAGTGTGTTGCTGTGATATATTGTAAAGATTAGTGTTAGTAGATATGTCAGGAGATTCCAGTAATCAATATAGAGTTTTGAGTGTGGTAGTATGAGATGGTCTTGATATGAGACAGGAAAAAAAAGAAAAAGAAAAAGAAAAGGGAGGAAGTACCGTGTTGAGGAGAGGAATTTAAGGGGGAGAGAGGGAGGGGAAGCTTGTAAAAGGGAAAAGGAGATTCAACAAGCTAAGCAAGTTAAAACAAAGCAAGCAATCATCCAAACAAACATAAGTAAATCAAGGCAATACAGAACAGAAACTGAGTAAAAACCAATAAAACTTAACAACAAAAACAAAAAACCCGAAATGTAAAAACAGCAACCAACCACTAGAACAAACACCCTGCTAGTTCATAAGTATCAAGCTTAAATTTTTGAGTGTGTCTGTATCATTTTTATTTGCTGTCAGTGCAGGCAGGGAGTTTCATTGGTGCCTCTCCCGCTGCTGGCTTCTGTCTCTGGGCTCTCCACAGGGCCTGACTGCGTCTCTCTCTCTCTGCCTTTGCTGATGGCAGGAGTGCAGTCTAAAAGCCAGGCCTTTTCAGATGCCCTATGTGCACCCGTAGAAGGGCAGGTGCCTGTGTCTATCCTTCTTATAGGGGGTCCCGCACCTCAGGGGCCCAATACCACTTACATATCCCTGCTGCTCGGATTTCCGTTGTTGCCTGCTTCACCTCTGATCACTGGGGGCGCAAGAGGATGGTGAAGGTCCTGATAGCTGGCAGGGTGTTGGCTGGGGTTGGGCTGGCATGCCAGGCGGCACCGGCCGGTTTGCGGTGTGCTTTTGTGGCGCCCGCTCCCTTGTTTTTCCTGGGGTCTATGTCACTCCACGCCAGGCCAGGTCATTGGGTCTGCTGAGATGCCTGTAGTTTTCAGTGCCTGGGTGACTGTTACAGCTTCACGTCCGGGTTCTGTAGAGCACTGGGCCTGCACAAAGCCGCTGCTTGGCGGTTCCAGATCCCTGTTGCTCGGCCTGCTCCAAACTCTAGTCGCTGGGGGTGCAGGTCGGTGATCGTCTGGCTAGATGGCAGGAAGTCGGTTGGGAGGGGCTAGCAGGGAAGATGGCGGCCGCTGTTTCACAGCGCACCCAGTCCTCCTGGACTCTGATCCTCAGCTCCGGTTTCACGCTCAGGCTTCCGTTAAGAAGCTGTGTTCGTGGCCGTCTTATTTCGAGCTCTTCTGGGTTGTCACTGTTCTGCACTGAGGCAATGTGCTGGGACTGATCCGAGGGAGCTTAGGCTGAACGCCCCACGCATTCTGGTCACTGTGGGTGAGTGGAGAATCTCCACCTGGGTGCAGCGTGGGGTGCCGGGGGTGCTGTGTCCTGGAGTTTGCTGCTCTCAGCATCTGGGTGGTCCCCACGGCTCGTGGTCCTGTTTTTCCACAGCCTACTTCTTCGCTGCAGAGCCCGGCGACGATCCGCCCCGGCAGAGCCAGACGGGGATCTGTACCAAGTGCGGGTTCGCTGCTCGGTGGCTTCCCTTGTTGTCCCTGCTCTGCTTCCTTGATCTTCTTTATTTGTTTGTGGTTCAAATTTTGCTTTTTTTTCTTCTGTTAAAAAGCTCTTTTTATTCGGGAGGCTGAGACTGGAGGATCCGGGTTCGTGGCAAGCCTCAGCTACCTAGTGAGGCACTCCGCAACTTAGTGAGACTCGGTTTCAAAATAAAAGAATAAAAAATAGGGCTGGGGGTATAGCTCAGAGGTAGAATGCCCCTGAGTTCAATCCCCAGTACCGCAAAAAAAAAAAAAAAAGCTCTTTTTATGGTAAATTTAGATCCAAATCACATCGTCTGGGGAAAGTTGTTTCACTCAGTCGCCATCTTGGATCCTCCTCCATAGACTTTCTTTAAGTAGTGAATTTTTCTGAATGCTTTTAAAAAATAATTTGATTTATAGGAACTTAGCGAGTTTCCAGAGAACCTCTTTTGACTCACAGAGTGACCTGTGGTTACATAAGGTTCTACTTACAAGACTAGCTTTCCTCAAGCAGACACAGTGCCTTGTAAAGGAGTTCTTGACAGATATTTCTGTCTCCATTTTGGAAGAGTGGGAAGACAGATTAAATGTGTCCCCAAAGTCCAGAGTGTATCAAGGCCAGAGTTAGCTTTCAGGTTCCTGACTCAAATGTCCACACTGCCTTTGTGTCCAAAGACTTTCCCTGGCCATTTTGGTATAGTAGATTTTCCAAGCTCATTTTGGTCCCAGCTTGAAAATAAGGGATTTTTTTTTTTTTTTCTCAAGAACTGTTCAGTGACCTCTACAAAATGGCATCTTTGGCAGCCAAAGATGGATAATGGGTAAATTGATGACCCTGGGGGTCTCTAGTGAGCCCCAAGGTCAGCACAGAGGCTTATAAATGGGCGCATGTGGGAAGGTCATGTTCTGCATCAAGAGTTCGCCATACCTTTCATTCCAATATTGTTTATTTTCTTTTGGGTTGAGGAATTTTGAAGCTTAACCCATCTATTCCCATGTTTACTCAAGATGAGTGACAGAATGGACAGGGGCCCAAAAATCCTAATGCATTTCGTTCCAGGCTTATCCTGGAAGTTGTGTCAGAGAAGCGATTCACAGTTCCATGAATCTGGAAACCTTTCACTTAATATTTGTTGAGACTAGGTAAACAACCGAAAGCATTCGTTATCTTTCAGATCCCCTCCTGCTTACTGTCTCCATGCCCACACAGCACTGTCAGTGAGCCACTTGGATTACCAAGTTTGGTCATTACCTTGGATTACCCAGCTAAGCAATTTCCTAGGTCAAATAAAAAAAAAAGTTCCATGTCCCATCTCTGCTCACATTTTGTTTTGCAAACAGAACTTACACAAACGAAATCGTGTGGCTTTCACTAAGGACCACCCCTTAGGTACACCCTCGAAATGACAGGGTGCAGTGGTGGCTTGCTGGGTGGAGCAGATGAACTCTAACAGGGTAGAGAACTGATACAGGCCGAATCAACAGCCACTCTCCTAGGGCCATTTCAACTGCTAGATTGGGAATAAAGTTTCCAGAGAGTGTGGGTCTGGTGACATGAAAGATGTTGCAGATTGTTAAGTGAGACCATCGCGGGTGGGTTGCGGAATGGAGGAAGAAAAGGGAAGGAGAGGGAGGCGTTTATTTATGGAATGTCGGGGCACTGAGGTTCAGCAGGCCCTCAAAGCAGAGGACTTCCCTCAGCGCCTCTTTTCTCCCTCTGACCTTGGATGAACTAGTGCGCAGTATATTATGCCCGGTGATTGTGCTGGTTTGTCATGGTTAGCATTCTGGACTGTCACTGGAATGTAGGAAATGGATGAATTTGAATTGAACCATGCGGTGGTCCACAGGGCCCTCTCCTAGTCTCAAGGAGACCTGTCGCTGTTTGTCTGGGCTGGGCCTAATGAAAGCCATGGAGGGAGAGAGAGGTGGGCCTTTGATCTCTTTGTTGCCGCTGCTCCCTGGGAACTCGCTGAAATCAATGCCCTGTTTTCCTGAAGGAATGAATGGCTCTGCCTAACTAGCTTTGTGAAGCCCTGGGGAATTCACTGCCTCTGTTTATTGACAGCTGAAAAGGAGCACATGGGGTGGAATGGACCTTCTTGTGAAAACCAGGCACAGGGAAAATTAGACCTCAATTTAACACAGAGGAATTTGGAAATTCACCCCAAAGGAGACGGGAGTTTCTCATGCTTACATTAGAATGACTCAAGTTTGGGGCTAGAGTGCAATGAACAATGGAGGTTTTGTCACAACGAAGTTATAAGTAGGAATATGGTATGCATAATAAATGATGTTAAGTAGAAGTTGATTCAACACCCCCTTCTTGTTCTAAACACAGACGCAGAGGAAGATAAATATGAACCATGATATAATCAGGTGATGCTTTTTTATTTTTGCTTTAAGAAGGAAGAAAGAAGTGATAGTTAAAAGAAGCGTTAATATCATATGTGAATTCTCTAAAACACGTCTTTCATTCATTTATGTTTCAAAACATCTTTGAACCTGGGATCTCAGTCCCACTCATGCTGTGACTCATGCCATTTCATATTGTGTGCATTTCATGGGAATATTACAATATGACATTAATTTTTAAAAATTTATACCTCTTGGGATATTGTAGCAGAAACTCTATGTCATACGTAAATGAAACTGGCTAAGGCCAAGCTAGTACCTGAAATTACAATAGTTCATAAGTCTAAAAATTATTACCACCTTCCTTTCTAGAACATAGAAAGAAAAAGTCTTGAGTTTATCCCAAGGAATTATCTCTAGCCCTTCTTTTTCATCTCCTCTCACTTGCTGGATTTCCCAGGAAGAATTTATGGCTTCTTCCTCTGGCCCCCAGCCCTTTGTACACACCTCGGTTATAGCACTTAACACATTGCCCCCTAGCTCTTTGTTTAAATGTATTCTTTTAGCTGGAAGTAAAGCAGCTGTGTTGTATTCATTTTTATATCTCCAAGCCTAGCAAAGCTCTTGGCTCGGTAAATGTGGCTAAATGAATGGGGATTGATGGCTCCCTGTACATTCCTTTGAATATAATTACTTAGCCAGGCTTCAACTGTGAATACTAAATTTCAGGAAATCCTGATTGGTCTGTTGTTACCTGATTGGTTCGTGGTATTGCTTTTAAAAATCTTTCCTTTATGGAAAATTTTCAAACACTTTTTTTTTTTTTTTTTGCTTTGTCAAGTTTATTGGGCAGTCCACCAGCCTCTAGGAGGAGGCATTAAAAGTGTATAGAATTGTCCTCTTCAGATCCATGCTCTTTGCTCTGTTGTTTTTTCTTGAAGATAAGCCTCAACATTTAGGTATTTTCATTAAGAAGATATAGCAGCTTTTAATTATGAATTTTGTAGGCTTTCATTTGACCAAATTTCAAGAGATAGATAAAGTTTCCATGTTACATGATTTAATTCTATGATATAATGTTAAATAATGCAAAAAAAACATCCTTTGACAGTTTCTTTAGGACTACTGTATGTCATGAACCCTTTATCAAAAGAAGCAAACACTTTGCTTCTCTGTGAAAAGCGAAAGGGAAATTTTTGGTTCTAAAGGGTTGACTACTCTGATTTCACAGGACCCTAAGACAAACTCTGTTTCTGAGCTATTCTCAAGTTACCATTTATTTCTTTTTTAAGCCTGAGCTTTAAGTGGGAAATAGTTCTCAACATTCTTTGGGAAAATAATATCTTAAAATCATAATGGAAATTTTTAGAAAATGTAGGGGGTGGGGGAATAAGAAACACAAGCACAGAGACTGGCTAAGACTTTCCTCTCATGTTATTTTTTATTTTTCCCACCAAGATTATTTTTAAAGAAATCTATTTGGGTTTCTGTTTTGATTAAAGGTAGGGCTGAAGTTTGAAATAGAGGTTTGCAGAGCTGTGAGCTGTGGTGGGAATCCTGCAGAGGAATGGTGTTTATCTGGGTTATACGATTATGGTCCATTTAGCAGGTCATAATGGTGCTGAAATTTGAGATTACTTCTGAAACAGGAAAAGTACCATGGCTGTGGTCCTTGGTAGACTCTCACTCCCTAAGTATTAACTCAGAGATAAGAAAGCATTAACCATAGTACCTGAGGTCTTATAATTTGGCTGCTCAGTCTTCTCAGCTTCTGGAAGTAATTTCTTGTGATGTCATGCTGAAGTAGAAATGGGCAGAAGAGGAGAGGGAAAGTGGGAATTCAAGGCCTTGAGGGAAGAAAAATAGAATTGGGATAAAGACTAGGAACTTATAAAGTCTTGTTTTTTAAAAAAAAATCAATCAAATATGCTAAAAACATCATTGCTATTTATTCATATTAAAATAGAAATAACACGAATGGTAAAACTGATTTTCTTTTCAGTATCTCCCTTACTAGAAACCTTGTGATCTTTTTCCCTTGTTGTTTTAAAGACATGTTTTAAATTCTTTATTTTAAGAAATCAAGAAATACTAGGGAAAATATTGGGGCTATTACCCTCCACTGAGAATCACATGTCTGTAATGTAACATATGTTACAATTTAAAGTCTCTTAACTCATCCTCCCCAAATCACTAATGTGGTTTGATTCCCAGTTTGCCTATGTTCAGTCCAAATTCCCTAAAGCTGTGAAGTTAGGTAGGTCTAGTGTTTGTTTGAAGGAATTCACAGTTGGCAAGTTCCCTATATCAGAATTTTTTTATTTCTTATTTTCTACCATTCATGTGGTGATCATGATTTGTTTTAGCCACTCATTTCAAGATAATGATTCCTAACTCCATCCTTAATTTTCCCATCTGACATTTCTGTGGTTCCCCCATAAAATGTACTAGTTGTACATCCAAGCCCATTTTACCCTAAAGCACCCTCCCCTGTTCTGTAGCTTTTGTGTTGTTGTTCAACTGTAACTCTTGACTTCTTTCCACATATTTTTGGCAAAATGTCCTTGACTGATGCCATCATTTTTTTGTTCAAATCTTCCTTGTATGTTTTCTTATAATCCATCTTACATTTGCACCCCCCCCCCAACTCTAACTAGATAAAACACTTCCCAGTTTCTCCTATGGTCTTGAGGCTGACTTCCAGGAAGTCTGCCTCAACTGGAAGGTGAACTAAGGAGAGCATTCATCGTTTCCATTTAAATTCATTCCTGTTCTCCAAGTGATTCTAACTGAAACCCATCCACTTCCCCACCGTCACACTCAGAGGGGAAAAATATAGCAAAATCCCAAAATGCCCGAATCACTTCAGTGTATCTTCTGAGTAACTTCAGGACCCACATAAGATCAATTCATGCTAGACCCATTTGTAATTGTTTTCTGCTATTAAACTTTATATTGCATCAAAGGCACAGCAAATAGTATTATGCTACTTAAGAATGTAGGAATCCTTCTAATACTACGTACGTGACATGCAAAATGTCAATAAACAGACTCAACAAGTAGTGAGATTCCCATCAACCTATCCAGACCCTGTTTCAAAATAAAAATAAAATAAGACTGAGGGTGTAGCTCAGAAGTAGAAGGCCCCGGGTTCAATCCCTAGTTTCATTAAAAAAAAAAAAAAAAAAAAAGTTAAAGTAATAGAAATTTCTTTTCCAGCATATGATGACCCACATTTAAGATGATTGAAGTGAATCAATCATGTACACTGTTATTTTCTGTTATAGATATGCTGTCCAAATCAAGTTATTAGTGTTTCCTAATTGTGAGCTTATCCACTGTGTAAAATCACCCTTGACACTTCTTATTCACAGGTTACATCTACTTTGTACATCTACTGTAAATTCTCTGCCTGTTATTGTGGCGTTCTATGTATACAAAGAGTGTATAATTTTCTAACAGCACTGCAAAATAGGTAGATAGCCCTATTTTCTGGCGGAGGAGACTCAGGCTTAGAGGTTATGCATCTTGGCTAAGGTTACTCACCTTTCGAGTAGCAGAGCCAGCAATTAAGCTTGGAACGATCCAACACTCAGGCGTAGCGCTCTTTCCTGGGTACCACCACACTGTGTAAGGTTGTATCTAGAACAGTACCATTGCATGGTTAGTTCTTTAACCATAAGGGCACAACCCAGTATTAAATAGAGTATGCCTCCCACCAAGTAGAATGAAGTAGAGTAAAACACATTATTGTACCATGTTTAGGTGAGAAAAGTTATTATCTAAGGAATATCATTAACACGTCTTCCCTTCTCCTTGAGCAAATAAACAAAAAGTGAAAACAAAGGCACTTGGGGATTTTAAGAGAGGAGGAGGGTGTTTAATATTTTTTAAATCAGTGAATAAAGCAAGCACATTTTTCCATCAGTCTTTAAAGTACTGCTAGAAATTATGTTTATACTGTAGCAAAGTATACTTTATTTGGGGAATAGCTTAATTGATCCATTATGTAGCACTTACCAAGGTAATTTTTTTTCCTTTTTGTTTCAGCAGCAGGAATTAAAAGTGATTCATAAAACACACACACAATCACCATGTAAATTGGAGCCACATTAAGATCACAGTCATTTTATGTTGTTTCCCTAAAATGGTTCTCATTTGTCCCATATATTCAACTCAGAGTGTGTGAGTGTTGTTAGTTCTGATCCAGGGAAAACTTAAACCTCTCTGTGAACAGTTTTATAGAGAGACCTTGGAGTTCAGTCAGTTACAGCGTCTATTCATTTTGCAGGTTTTTTTTTTTCTTTTTTCTTTTTTTGCTATGGGAATTGCTATTTACCCATTTAAATATATATGCATATATATTTGATAAATTCAGGAGAATAATCTGTGTGTGCTGTCTGCAATCTCTTTCTATAACATAAGCCTGAACATACCCATACCACTGTCCTGATTAAAAACTTTCAGTGGTTCTGATTAGACAGGTCTCTTGGTTGCCACCGACAGAAACTAATGGGACCATTGAAGAATTCCAAACAGACAAGTGACAGGAACATATTTGCATGTTAGAAGAATCACTCTGACAGCAGCATTGTGATTAGAATGAAGGGGAACCAGTCCAAAAACCGAGGGACAGAGGAGCAAGTATGGATCTCAGTCCTCAGCATGTGGAAATAGCCCTTTCCACCAACCTGACTCCAGCCGTGGTGCTCACCAGGCTGCTGGTGCATTTAAAGAACCCACATGAAAGTTCAGTATGGTGGACTGGTCCTCCTTTCCCCAGCACCCCTACATACTTCCAAGGTTGCTTTTATTAGGTGGTAGGGATAGGGACAGGGGTATAACTATTCACTAGCTATCTATTACTCTCTCTCCTTCTGGGTCTCACTAGTCTGAGGTGACAAAGAGAAGCAAATCCCAACAGAGGCTACACCCTGTGAGACCAGAGTGGCCCTACTCTTGGATTGCTAGTTTCCCAGACCTCTTCCTGCATGTCCAACACCTCTAACTTCCATGTTCCCTGCTTGTGAGTTCTTTTTTGGGTGAAATGTAATGCAATGTGCCCATCATCTTCAGAACCGAGGCACAGGGAAAGAGGCTTTATGCTTCAGACTCAAGGGAACCATCTTGGCAAACCCTGCTCTGTGAAGGTCACTTTCTGCCCAGGGAGTTTTCCTCCTCTGTGTCCTCTGTCCTGTGGATGTGGTCCACACCCTATGTACCCTTCAGATTTAGGGGTGTGCCCATTTGGTAGGAAAACTGGGTGGATGCTCACCTCTCTACAGTCCTGCTGGCCAGAGTTTTCCACACCTTGACTTATCTAAAGGTCCTCTTCAATCTTCTTTGGGCCTGTATAATTAATTCTCTTCTGAAGGCCTCCATGTTCAACCACAGACTGCGACTGGTCTCCGGGTCTGAACCCGGCCCCATGCCACCCCACCAGACTGGTCACTAGTGCCTGAAGTGCCTACCATTACTGCAGCATCTTTGAATGGACACGTTTTTGCCACAAGGTTTCTATCCTTTCTCCCAGGGAGGGAATCTCCCCTCCCCCAGGGCACATCAGTTCCCAGCAAACCTTCATTTCCATCTTATGGAAATCTAGTGCAGCTCCCTGTCCTGCAGGTCAGCCTGGCCAGGCTTAGGAGGCAGGAGTGGCCTGGTCCTCCAGATTCTAATGGCTTTGGCAGCGCCTGCTCTCTCCTCTTTCAAACAGTCTTCCCTTTTCTTACTTTGTTTTTTGTTTGTTTGTTTCTAGCAACTTAAAGCTTAAGATAAAGGCCTTAAAGATAACTTTGTATGCCTTCCCCTTTCCAGGTCTTTGCATAGGAATCAGAGGCCGTTAATCTTGTGAGTATACCCTAACATCTGCCCTGCTTTTCTTTTTGTCCTAGAGTTCTAAAGCTCAGGGCTGCTTGCAGGTCACCAGTACCTTCAGGGCCCTTGCTTGTCTCTGCAAACCAGGGGTGGTCTTTTTTTTTTTTTTTTAACAGATTGGTTTCCTAGCAGTCGTAACTAGTCCACAGCACAGACAGCCGCCATTCTAAGTGAGATTCTTAGCACCTTCTTGAGGCACCTGCCGATGATCTGAATCTCACCAGCCCAGCCCCCATTCTGCCAACCTGGGGAAAGATTTTTATCTGAGTGAGTTATAGATGCCTCCTCTTCCCCTGTAGCCTGGTATCCATGGATT
The DNA here is from genome assembly GCA_004027655.1 of Graphiurus murinus. Classification (NCBI taxonomy): domain Eukaryota; kingdom Metazoa; phylum Chordata; class Mammalia; order Rodentia; family Gliridae; genus Graphiurus; species Graphiurus murinus. The sequence continues at coordinate 28,937 of PVLC010017772.1, forward strand.
TAGAGATTTCCCCGGTGCCTGGAAGGTGAGGACCTGGCCTCTGACCTTCCATATATCACAATAGTGATATCTTGAAGCCTTGCAGCTGTCTGCCTGAGGGTCAGAAGTGAAGGCTAGAAACCTTCCCCTTAAAGTCTGACCTCCAGAGCCTGAGTATTCCCACACAGCTGGGAGGGAATGCCTTAATTTCCTTCTCTTATCCCAGAAGTCTAGCAGAATTTCCTCATTGGGTTTAGATGTTAGCAAAGACTTCTTCTGCCTTTCTGCTGGGCTAAAATACAAGAGATTGAAAACCTGCTGCCTGTTTTAAATGAGCTAGAAAGGGAAATCCTTTGGGAAGACAAAAAGCAAAATCCCAGGTTGTCCTGCCATGCTCATTTGGAGGCAGTAATAAAGGCAGAACTCACCCAAACAGTAGGTAACTATGGGATTTGAGAGGAGGAAACATCTGAGAGACGATACTCTGTGCAGCTTAATCAGTGAGAGAAATCTAGTCTGACTCCAGAGGTTTTGACTTCCGAATCACACGCTCCGGGTCCTCACCCCAACGCTGCTGCCTGCTGGTTGTAGGACCAGGCAAATTAGCATAGCTTCTAAGCCTCAGGTTTTTCATAAGAGAAATAAGGCTAGCGCAACCTACTTGTGTGGTTATTGAGGGTATTAAGAAAGTACTTAAAGCAAGGCATCTCCTGGTGAGCATATAGGAACCGACAGCTGTGACCACACAGTGGTGTCTGATGGTCACTGCTAACTCGGGCAGTGCTGGGGCAGAGCCAGCCTGGAGACGGGCCCGAAGCCTCTGCTTTGGTGACTGTGAGAGGCCTTCAGATATCCACTCCAAGAGTTGCAAGAGAGAGATTACATGCTTGGGTCTGGAGTTTGAAAGAAAGTTGGGAATTGAAGATAGAGATTTGGGAGGCCTCTGACCTCCAGAACTCATTGAAACTTTGGGCCCTGAATGAGGGCTCCCAGGGAGTGTCTATAAAGGGAGAAGGAGAGGGGCAGGTGCCAGGTCCAGGAGGCTGCTCAAATTTCACATGATCCTTTAGCAACATGCCCCTCTGTGGCATCATTAAAATGATATCGTTGAGCTGGGCATGGTGGCACATGCCTGTAATTCCAGTACTTGGGAAGCTGAGACAGGAGGATTGTAGGTTCAAGGCCAGCCTCAGCAACATAGTGGGGCCCTCCACAATTTAGTGAGACCCTGTTTCAAAATAAAAAGTAAAATAGGGCTGGGGTAGGGGTATCTCAGAGGTAGAATGCCTGTGGGTTCCATCCCCCTTACTACAAAAAGAAATAAAATGACATCATTGTTTGGAGGGGAATCTGAATATCCCACTTAGAGTCTCCATTTCAAAGATGTAATCTAATTGACTATGGTCCACCTCACTGCAGTTAGATTTAGTTGTCTATAATCTGCCCAATTACGTGGACTCTTGATTCCACCTGGAATTTCCATCTTTAGAAAGTAAAACATACTTGAGAAGCCTTGCAAAGACAGACCTGGCACATCTTTAACCTGCATGATTCTCGCACTCAAACCCAGGACAAGCTTGCCAGTGACGAGGGTTGCCCAGTTCTTTCCCACTCAAATCATTGGAAGTAAAGTGAGTTTGAAGAATTTGCTTAAGTAAAACCAGGAGTAGCTAGACATGAATGAGCTAAGACTGGAAATGATTCTTTTGTTCATCTTGGTTTCGGTGAATCCTCTGCAGGCGGCTGAGCCAGTTCATTAAGAAGCATGTTCTTAAAAGCAAACAGGCAGAAAGGCATACTGTGACAGCAGAAACACGCTCTAGAAATCATACACACTATAGACTCATAAAACTTTAGCTTTTGTTGTCAATGAATGGCTTAAAAACAAACAAAAAAACCCCCACCCATCCATTTAAAACAATTAACAAGTCAATTTACCATGTGCCAATCTTCCTACCTAGAAAAATGTGGTTTATCTTGCTACTCTGGGATGCAGAAACATTGATCTTCAGGGTTGTTTGATTTTATAAACGTCACTTTTACTACATACTTAAAGGACATTTGACATTGGAAAGCCTTTTTGTCTGTTTTTGAAATCTAAATTCTGACCCCCAAAGCAGCCCACAAGTAGCATCCTGTCGAGCTAAGATGGGTTCTTTTTCCTGACTGTCTCTCCTCTGCTGTATTAAATTGTCATACGCTGCACACGATTCTCCCCTGGGCCAGGCCCTCGTCGGCCCCTCTGACGCATTGTTAGCTACATGCCTGCGTCTGAGACTGGGCCGAGATGGCAGGTGGGGAGGTTGAGGGCCTTGCCTCTTTTACTGTCGCCGCTCACACTGAACAGCTTAAGAATAAGCCCCTGTGTGAGCCCTTGGAGGCCACGGAGTATTGTTGAATTCAGAAAGGAATCGCTTTTTTTGTGTGTGATAATTTGAATATTTTGACAATGGAGCTAAGCCACTCTGCTGCCTGGTTTGCGTACCTCGAGTTCTGTGCGCCCTTTCCTGGGAAGCAGAGGAGAGCCCCCTGCCTCTGTGAATACACACATCGCCATTGTCCGCTTCCGAGATGGGCAGGCGCAAAACATCATCCAGAGGAATTTTCGTCTTTTGCTTGAATGTCTTTTAAAGCTCTTGAAAGAAAAGCTAATACAAATGTTTGGGGACCACCCAATTAAAACGCCACAGTAAATGCTGAGCACTTTGAGGCAAGAGGTGAACCATGCGGACGGTCTGTGAAGTGTTTATACATGCAGAACAAGGAATACGTGGCAAACAAGCTCGCAGAGTGATTCAGAGAAGTAACCTGTTCACCTCCAGTGTTATCCTGAACTGGGTTGGGTAATTTCGAAACTTTAGTTGTCTGAAAAAGGCCTTAATTTTTCCATTTTCAACTTGAAAGGATGTTTTTATACAAAATAAATGGATATGGCCTTTCTGATCAGATTAAGAGAAGAAAGCAGGCAACCAAGTGGATAAATCATTTAGGTGGGATCTAATTGGCTTTGTTTCATAATGGATTTACCTTTGTACTGGTTAAGACAATCCCAAGTAGCTTTCCTCTAAGAGGTTAGGATAGTCTTAGTTGGAAGAAGCCTGGGTTTATAATTAATTGGTGCACAGAGATACTGATTCCCAAATGCTCATCAGGGTTCAGTGATAGAAAGCTGGCAGCAGACTGGGCTCCTGAGGACTTGGTAGAAATCTAAATTCCCAGGGTCCCTATCCTGCCCTTTCAGTTGGTACTGGTTTGCCTTGCAGCCTAGGAATATGTATATTTAAGACTTCCCTGTTAATTATAGTGCGCAGACAGGTACTTGTTGACTATCTCAGAAATCTGCATTTTAAAAAAGATTTCCCTGCTAATTCTTAATTCCGAGGCACAGCCAGGCTATTGAAGAGTCAATTTGGAGCTGTCCACCTTTGTGCTAAATCTATATGCTTACATGCAGCTTTTGTTGAAAATGAGCATCAACTACTTGTTGCTGACTTTCCTTCAATTCATAATTTGTTTCGGGTTCTGTTACTGCATGGATTTGCATACCTGTTTTATGGCATTTTAATACTGTTGGTTTAAAAGAAATACCATTTCCTCTGAGTGCTGTTTTGAATATTTTATGTAAGCCATTTCATGTGTACTTTTTTTTTTTCCTACTTGCAGAAAGCAGGGACAAACTTGAGACTTGTTCTAATCCAGTTGCAAGTAGGACAAAGGGTATAAGTTAAGATCACCCACTAAAATGCATGAAAAAGTAGTAGAAACTCTCTTTGGCACAGCCTCAGTGGTGCGTGTGCTCGGTAACCAAAGCTCAGGTTATAGTATAATGGGGAGACTGCTTTTCTAGCTTCATTCACTCAAGGTGTGCAAGGTTTCTTCTTACAGGTTTGAATCTTTGGACAGACAGCTGGGAGGACTCCGCTGCCTGCCTTGCAGTTGATACTTCCTGTCACCCAGGAGGTACACATGTTTTGAAATTATTTCTAGTTGGGCATGTTTATTAATAAGTTGCTCAGAGACACAAACTTAGGCAAGGATGTGCCGGAGGTTGGTTCCAAGGAGAAGGTTCTAGTGGAGCCCAAATACATTTCCCTGTTTCCCTCTCCAACTGCTAGTTACTTTAAAACAGGATCCTTTTGCCTTTTCTTTTGGTAAGGCAGTCCACACTGTGTCCTGGGGCATCAGGTGATGCAGTTAGCAACTTTTCATGTTCTTTGTCGTGCCCCATCCACAGCCCCAGCATTACCTGCAGGCCTGTGGGATTTTCTGCAGACAACCCTGTAGGTGCAAAAGCTTGAAAGCCACCCCTGATGACAAGCCTGGCTTGTATACGTGAGTGCTGTTTTGAATTTTTTTTTTTTTTTTTTTTTTTTTTTTTTTTTT
>PVLC010017773.1:0-33235 GCA_004027655.1 Graphiurus murinus
TGGTACTGGGGATTGAACTCAGGGGCATTCTACCTCCGAGCTATACCCCCAGCCCTATTTTTTATTCTTTATTTTGAAACAGGGTCTCACTAAGTTGCGGAGTGCCTCACTAGGTAGCTGAGGCTGGCCGCGAACCCGGATCCTCCGGTCTCAGCCTCCCAAATGCTGGGATTACAAGCGTGCGCCACCACGCCCGGCTCTGTAGTTTTATTTTTTATTTAATTGAAAATTTGATTTTGATTTTCAAGTATCTCAGAGCTATAAGGAGTTAATTCTCAGTTTCATGTTTGTGTATACTTAAGTTACACTGAAAAATAATAATTTTAGTCAATACTTGCAATCCAGAAGATTTATTTTTTTCTATATAATGTATCTATACATTTTGCACTTTGCAAAATGCTATTGTAAGGGCTCTGAGACTTATACCCAGTGTTCTTACAGCTCTGTTAACAATAGCCAAAAGGTGGAAACAACCCAAGTGTTATACACTGAAGAGAGGATAAACAATATGACACATAAACTCAACAGATTATTTCAGCCATAAAAGGCATGAAGTTCTGATACAGGCTACCACATGGATGAACCCTGAAAACTTTACGCTAAGTGAAATAAGCCAGAGACAAAAGAGCAAATGTTGTATGATTCTACTTATCTGAAATGTCTTGAATAGGTAAATTCAGAGATAGAGAAAGCATATTAGAAATCACCAGAGGGAGTCTTTTTCTGTCTTTCTTTTCTTTTTGCTATTGGGGATTGAATCCAGGAGCATTCTACTTCCTAGCTACACCTTCAGACCTTTTTTTGTCTTGAAACATGGTCTTGTTAGGTTACTGAGAGTCTTGCTACATTGCTGAGATTGTCCTAGAACCTGTAATCCTCCTGTATCAGCCTCCCAAGTACTCTCACATCCGGTTGGGAGTCTTTCTTAATGGTTACAGAATTTTTGTTTAGGATAATGAAAAATTTTGAAAGCAGATGGTGGTGATGATTGTACAACACTGTGGATATAATTAAGGTCACTGAATTAGAAACTTAAATATGGTTAAAATGAATGGCAAATTTTATGTCAAATATATGAAGGGTTGAGACAGACTGCAATAATTTCAACTAAAGCCCTAAGACGCTCCATAAAGTAAGGGTCTCAATCTGATATATTAATGGAGTAGTCAAAAATCTATCTATGACAATGTCTAATAGGAATGCCCTCACTGGAGACAAAAATCTATATATATTGTGTCTGCAGTGAAACCTGTGCCTGCTCTATGCAGCAGAGGTTAGTTCCTTCTTCCTTACTTCTCTCTTGCCTTCATTTCTCTTTACAGAAAAAATTATAGGAGTTTCACTGGGAAGGAGATACATGTTTTGTTGTTAGCTTTTTATCTAGCATTTCTATGAGCTTCTATGGAGAGATGAAACAGTTCAGTTTGCTGTGTGCTCAGAAATTGACCAGCACTCATGTTCTAAATGACTACTTCACTCAGAGATATTAAGGAAAGTGAAATGTCACGGCCTTAATTCCCTTCCTTAAAGTACTTCCAACAGTTTTGGATAAGATTAGTACCTCCACCTTCAAAGTGATCTCTCTTCCTTCCAACCTAATCCCAAATTTAAATTTATTTAATTTTGGAAAACTGCCATAGAATCTTAAAAATTCAGTGTTTTCAAAGCTTATTTCAGACCTTCTATAGTTCATTGATAGAGTCAATATGCATCTATATGATGAATATATTAAAATAAAATTGAATTCACTTATTTTGTGAATAAAGCAGATACTGAAACCAACCTACTGATGGTCATAAAATGAAAACAACAGTGAATGAAGCTCCCCATCATTAGGTTAGAAGGTCCCATTTACATCCTATATTCGGAACAGGCTTTGCTCCCTGGTGGTCAATAGCTGCTGCCCGATACCTAACAGGACTGTCTGTGGGGTCCATACTTGTGCCTGTGATGTGGCACTGACACAGAGTAGGCTTCTACTGCCCATGAATGACAACTGCTCCTCTTTGACCTCTGGTGTACCTGGTTATTTATTTATTTATTTATACTGGGAGCTGTACCTCCAACCTACACTCCTAGCCCTATTTATTTATTTATTTATTTATTTATTTATTTTTGAAACAAGGTCTGACCAAGTTACTGGGTCTTATAAGTTGCTGAGGCTGACCTTGAACCTGTGATTCTCTTGTCTCAGCCTCTCAAGAACTAGGAAGGAAACAGAAGAAGGAAAGAAAACATTAACTATGGTTAACTATCTATAGATAGCAGAAAGAATCACAAGTGATTTTAAGTGTTTTTATATTTCCTAAATTCTTTATAATAAGCCTATATAATTTTTATAATCATAAAAATCAATCAGCATGTTCCATGTAATATATAATGGTAAGAACATATAAATGCAGAACTGAAAATATTGATTTGCATGAGAACTCAGATTCTCCGTAGCACTGGGGCATGAAGAGTAAGCTCTTTCCTTCTCAGATCTTTCCTTCAGGCATGTAAAAACTAGGTTAGTTAACCTATGACCTGAGTTTCTCCTGCCATGGCACTGGAACATACGAATGTTCACTCCGTTTATACTCCTACAGAGGCCATGGGCTCTGACAGCCAAGAGGTCAAGGCTGTGGGAACTGGAGACTAAGCATGCTCTAGGCTGATTTCAACCGACGCAGCACCTGGTTCAGTGTTTAATTAAAATGGATTCTTCTCTCTTATCACGACTGCTCCTCTGGCCTGTTGCCATTTAGGCGAGCCTTCCCTATTTTGCTCCTTTTATAAAATGACTAGTATAATACCACAGGAGAGGCAAAAGTCAGATTCCTTATACAGTAGGAAGTACTAAATAATGCTGGAGGCTACGAATTTGCCTCAGTATTCATTCTCTTCTCTTACACCTGAAAGGGTAACTGGGTTAGATTTCGTAAGGATAGCTGTCAGTCAATCACATAACTGCGGTAGAAGCCACATTTGAAATTTATGTTCACCAACTCATTGTTGATTTAAATTTTAAGAATCAGAATTTGGATGGCTACACTTTACCTCTGTAGGCTCTGCTGTCCAAGACAAACACAGAAGCACAGTTTCCTTCCTTCCTTCTAACTAAGGCAGGAGTATTCTGCCTCTGAGTTATACTCCCATCTCTTTTCATTTTTTTTTTTTTTAATTTTGAAACAATCTTGCTAAGTTGCTGAGGCTGGCCTCGAACTTGCTATCCTCTTGTCTCAGCCTCCCAAGTACAGGGATTATAGGTGTGTGCCACCAGGCCTGGCATGAGCAGTTTCTTAAATTCTTTCCTGCTTTGAAGTCTTCAATCATGCCTTTGCCTCAGCATTGCAATTTTTATGATAAGAATGAAGAGGCGTGTTTAGTCTTAAACCTTCTACTTCCAATTTCCTATCCGATGTTTCCAAAATCACTCCTGCAAGTGAAGCAGGTTCCAGTCAAGTCCACATTTTGCACACCTGCTCCGCCTGTTGACTGCCAGGGAAGATGCGCCTCCATAGTGCACGAAGGAGCCCGATTCACACTAGCGGGGCTGCACTTGTGGGCTTGGCCAGCAGCATAAACGTCCTCCACAAATGAACAGGTCTCTCATGAAAGGACAGGTTGTAAAGGATGAAAACACTGGTTGTCTCAACCCAGAACTATTGTACTTAGAAGAAGAATGTAAGGGCAAGAGGAAATTATTGATTTAAAAACTCCTAGAACAGATTTATAAATCTACAAGTTCAAAATGTTAAACTCTTTCAGGTAAGAAATAGGTTGAACTTCCCTTCCCTCACTGTTTCAGGCTCTGATTATAGACATCAATGAGGCAGAGTTCTCAATCTCGGTTATCGTAAGTTTTTTTCTTTTAAATATTGGTTCATTGAAATCATACATCATAATATCATAAAGTTTATATGCATAAAGTTCCCAGGGTCTTATCTGGGTTAATAACAAAACAAAAAAAATTGTTAATTTCACTGCATTTTTATTCCCAAAGGTATCATGGCTAATTTGTGTGTGTGTGCGCGCGTGCTAGGAATCAAACCCAGGGTCTTGCATGTGCTTTGCCACTCATCCCTAGCTCCTTAAAATTTTTGTTTTAAAAAAATTGATTCTTACATGTATGGTAAGTTGGAAAACCAGTTCCCCGTATTTCTGAAAATGCTATGTTATAAGAACAACTTTAAAAGCAGGCCTAGAGGATTTTCAATTGTATATTTAATCACCAGAGTGTCCTACACAGCTCGTGCTCTTTGAGTTGCTTTAGGCTTAATGAGACACATTCAATAACAAGCAGCAAACTTGGCAATTCTATATGTTCTCTTTCAAATAATGCTCCTCTGGTATGCAGGGAAATAAGGAAGGCTAAATGAATTGACTTCACGTTCCATAACACAATACATGTTATGTTCCTAATAATGCTTGATGTCATGAAGATTTTTCTTTGGAAGAAAATTGGCTATGAATGCTAAGAATAAAAATAAACATCTGTTTTTGCTTCTTAAATCACTGAGATGGAGTCATATAGGGTTTTTGTTTTGTTTTTTTTTTTTTTTAATCACGAATGTCACCCATGCTGGGAAGTCTCTGGTTGCTCAGTGCTTTTCCTGGGTGGGGTTTTGTGGCAGACTTACCACTTGGAGAGGGCCCTGGTTTCCCTATAGCAGACATGCTACTCTAGTTAAGGACATACCTAAGACTAAGGGCAGAATAACCTGACAGGACAGGATGATGGCTAGAATTGAGTAAAACAAATAATGAAGAGTTAAGATCAGGGACTTATGAGAGCTCTCCAAATCATAAACAGGCTAAGAGAGTTTACATTCTTTATGTTACTAACTGATCATTGAAAAAACAAAATATATTGAAACAACTTGTACTCAAACTTGGGTGACAAAAGTATAAAGGAGAATCTGGCTTTCCACGAATGTATGTCAAATGTATGTAACTTTGTCAATGAGATGACTATTTTGTCCTAAACTATACAGAATGGTCAATAGATACATGAAAAAATGTTCAACATCATCAGCAATCAGGGAGACGCAAATAAAAACTACACTGAGAGCCAGGCATGGTGGCGCACGCTTGTAATCCCAGCATTTGGGAAGCTGAGGACTGGAGGTGTAACTCAGAGGTAGAATGCTCCTGGGTTCAATCCCCAGTACCAAAAAAAAAAAAAAAAAAAAAAAAGTGGTGGAAACCTTTAAGAGCTGGGACCTAATGTGAGGTCTTAGCTCATTGGGAGCATCCCCTTGAAAGGGAAAATGGGACCCCAGCCCCTTCCTCTTCCTCTCTTTTATACCCAACCATGAAGTGAAAGGGCTTCCTCTGCCAAGCACTCCTACTATGACGTACTTGTGGCACCACAGGCACAAAGCAAAAGAGACAGCCACATGGACTGAAACCTCCAAAACTATGAGTCAAACTAAGTCTTCTCTCTTGGGAAAGCTAACTAACACAGAGTCTTTGAGGAAGCTAACTTCTCTAAGACTCAGTCTCCTCAAAACTATGAGTCAAACTAAGTCTTCTCTCTTGGGAAAGCTAACTAACACAGAGTCTTTGAGGAAGCTAACTTCTCTAAGACTCAGTCTCCTCATTTGCAAGATGAAGACAGTAATCCTATCCCAGTGCCCAGTAAATACCAGGTGTTCAAACAACCAATGTCAATCCCTTTCTCTGACATAGTCCCTCTTCCTTTATAATCCATGTATTTTTCAGTCAAGTCAATCTTCTGAGTAAATCCATCTCTCTTTCAGCAGTGGATTCTACTACATTTTGCTTGATTTAATTAGCCTTATATATTTATTATATTGAATTTCTGTGTTTGCTTATGTTTTAACCTAAATACAGCATTTTAACATTTCCAAAGCACTTGCACTTCCTGATTCCTACAAATAAGATATTTTATATTTAAGTGTTGATAAGACTGAGTCTTTGATGAGTTCAAGCTCACTTGCCAGTGGCCTGGTAAATATCAGTAATAAAACCTGGATGCTGGTCTCCTACCTCTGTCTCTCATATTTCTGGTTCTTTCTCTCTTAAATAACAACCAAAATAAGTCCAATAAAATCATAAATTTTTAAAAACTTTTAAAATTAAAAACCACCTTGCTGAGAGATTCCAATTGTCAGACTCCTTTATATTAATAACTAACATTTATTGAGTGTCTTCTATGAGCTAGACTAAGCACTTCATGAAGATTAAATCTAAATTCTCTTGACAAACCATGAGTTAAGGCCTACTCTTATCACATATTCACAAGGAAAGCAACCCAGGCAAGGAGAATTTTTGAAACTTGTTCAAGGGCACAGTAGATGGCAAAGCCAGGTCTCTAACACAGGTAGTCCTATCTCAAAGCCCTGCTTACAATCACTAAACCATACTTGCTTTACTTTACAAACCTAATTTGAGAACAGAATGGAATATTAGTTTATAAAACATCCAAACATTACAAGAGGCCTAGATAATTCCAAAGCTCTTTAGTTAGTTACAGAAGTGTGAGAAACAATTCCTCCTTGGAGTAACTCTTATGGCCTCAACCATAGTTCCCACTACAAGATTTCCATGCCTTCCTGATACTCGATTGTGCAGGATCAGGTCAAAACCCAAGATCTAATTCTCCACAGGCCCTGGGCCATCAGGCCAGCCAGCAACAACCAAATTTATAGCTAATAAAATCAGATAATTGCACAGCATGAGGCACTCTCTCTCTATGCAAAAATTACATGGTTAGGAATTTTGAGCGACTCTCACAATCTGATTAGCTAAGTACTTTATATTATTACTCTACAGCGCAACAGAGTTTGATTATTTACATCTATAAGAGAAATGTTTGCCACATTTATTATGGAAATCTACAAAGTCATTTAGAAGAGTGTAGGCAAATTTAATGTTAAAATAGTCTGAAAAGGAAATTAATGAAGTAGAGAATAAAAAAAAACAAAACAAATAAACCCCACTTTCTCATCCTATACAAGAGTCAATTCAAGATGGATCAAAGACCTGGAAGTCAGGCCAGAGACCTTGCAGCTACTTAAAGAGGGCATAGGTCCAACACTTCAACACATAGACACAGGTAAAAACTTTCTCAACAAGACCCCAAAGGCACAAACAACTCAAAGGAAGATCAATACATGGGATTGCATTAAACTGAAGAGCTTCTGTGCAGCAAAGGAAACTATCAAGAACCTCAACAGAGAACCCACAGAGTGGGAGAAAATTTTTGCCAGCTACTCCTCCGATAGAGGACTAATATCTAGAATATACAGAGAACTCAAGAAACTCACAGCTAAGAAAACAAATAACCCAATCAAAAAATGGGCAGAAGATTTAAATAGACACTTCACAAAAGAAGAAATACAAATGGCCAATAAATGTATGAGGAAATGTTCAACATCATTAGCAATCAGAGAGATGCAAATCAAAACTACCTTGAGATTTTACCTATTTTGCAATCAGAATAGCAATCATCAAAAACACAGTCAATAACAAATGCTGGCAAGGGGGTGGAGAAGTGGGAACCCTAATACATTGTTGGTGGGATTGTAAATTAGTGCAACCACTTTGGAAAACAATATGGAGGATCCTCAGATGAATGGGAATGAACCTACCATATGATCCAGCAATACCACTTCTGGGTATTTACCCAAAAGAATGGAAACCAAACTATCAGACTGATGCATGTGTATCTATGTTCATAGCCACATAATTCACAATTGCCAAACTATGGTACCAGATGTCCATCAACAGATGAATGGATTACAAAACTATGGGATATATTTACAATGGAATTTTACTCAGCCATAAAGAAGAACAAAATCATATCATTTGCAGGGAAATGGATGGAACTGGAAAACATTATGCTAAATGAGATTAGCCAGTCACAAAAAGTAAAAAATGATATATTCTCCCTAATATGCGGAAACTAGGGAGAAAGTAGGACATAAGAGGGACTCTCTAGACAAAGGAGAAACCTTAGATGAGCAAAGAAAGTGATTTAACTGAAAGTGATGGGGGGGGGGACACCCTAATGCATATGATGCACTTTCACAAACATCAAAATCAATCACTAAACTGAATTTGAGAAGGAGAGAGGGGGAGGGCGTGGGGTGGGAATTGGGGAAGGGTTAAATGAGAGATGTGTGCATGTATGCCTTTACCAGCTTGTACCTAACAAAGATGTATGATTACAATGCACCAATAAAAAAAAATAGTCTGAAGAGTCCTTTAGTATCTTTTAGACTCCAATTAGACAAGATCTTGAATACCTGGATTCTTTAGTTAAATTAATAATTTAACTATCTTGGGGTCTATCAGCATACACAAAACAATAACTGAAGGCAAAGGTATGTATTTGACATCTGCCAGAATTTTTTGTTTTATTGATTGAAAAGAAAAAAAAACACCTTAACAAAGCACAGCACAGGTAATTTGGAACCATAGAATTTTAAGAATGAATAGGGCTTGAAGTCTTCCAGTCTTGTCCTTCCCAGTCTCCTCCTACAAGCCCACTTTAAGGCAACTCTACTCTTAATAGCAAAAGATGACTTCTCCCTCAATGGCTTAATTCAAAGACAGTCTCCACTTAACTCTTCCAATACTTAATAAATACCAGTGCCAGACACCATCTTTCTTTTCATTTAACCTTCATGCTGAATCCCAAGTCTTCATTTGTGTTTGGTGGAGATAGGAAAAAATAACATCTGAAAGCTAATTTTTAGAATAGCTTCAGTTTTTCTTAAGCTTAAAAAATTGAATTCTTGCCCTTTATCTTGACATATTTTTAGTCTTTTGGTTATTTTATCCATGTCTATGCAAAGACATCAGCCATTCTGAAGATATATTCAAATAATTGGCATCAGGTAGAACCACCAGATTTAATATATTCACTCTTCACCCTGATAAACTTCACTATTGTAGTTCTCTTCAAAACCACCTTTATATTCCTCTCATCTAAACAGCAAATGTTGGTTCTCTTTAATTCAATCAATATAAAGTTACAACTATAATGGTCTTAGTAAAAAAGAATGCTTGGGCTTTTCTTAAACAACTAGTTTGTTTTTATCTCACTGCTTCAATAATTATTTTAACAACCTATTACCACCCATGATTCAAAATTTTCTGTAATACTGCTTATTGACTGTATATGTCTCTCAAAAGCCAAGGACTATTCTGCCTGTAAGCAACTACAACCTGGTGATGATTGACGTAATATGTGAACCTACATCAGAACAACAATGTGGCAGGCTAAGACAGTAACTAACAAAATGCACAGAGAGGTCATTGCCAAACTGAGCTGAGGTGTCATCGTCCAATAGTGAATCCAGAGATGAAGAAGAAAACCAATCAGAATATCAGTATGTTCTTCAGGGAAGAGAGCAGACTATGAAGCATGAGAATATAGATTCTGTTAGGAGCCTATGAAACAGGTATATAAAATTTGATGCATATGAGCCCATCACATAAATAGTTTCATTATTATAATTCTTTTGCAATCAATAAATATAGCAACTATTAGTTTCAGAAGTTGTAAACTGAGTACACTCTTACTCATTCATTACAATAGCTATCATTTATGGAGCACTTCCTGTGTATCAACACTGTCTCATCCCTTTACCCACATTAACTCATTAATCTATGAAGTAAGTACCATTATTATCCCCAGCTTACCTCTAAGAAACTAAGAACACAGAGATGAAGTAACTTTCCCATGGTCAGATAGCTAAGAAGCAGTGAAGCCAAGATTCAAACCAGACAATCTGGCTGCAAAGCCTATAATTTTAACTGTGAAATATGAATATAAATTCTTAAAGTTACACAGATGTTCATGCCCACATTTCTATAGTATTACATATGAATACACAAATTCTCCTGTGATTACACATATGCCTACAGCTTTGTACAAAGTAAATGCTCCAAACATGTATTTGATCTGGGTATGGAAAGAAAACTCTAGAATTAGAATTAAGAGACCTACATTCTAGTCTTGCTTCTTGATACTTGATGGCTATGTGATATGGGACCTCAACTTAACTACTAATAAAATATCAAAATGTGGAGATAAAAAGGACAGATGGAATGATCTGAAATCTCTTCAACACTACAATTCTGATTTCGATCTGATTTAATTGGTATGGATGGGACCCAGTCATGGGTGCTTCTTAGAAGCTGAGTTGAATGTTAAGCCAAGGACTTAGAGACACTGGTCAGCAAGCTTAACTGAAGCCTCACTGCTTTGAAGTCAGAAACCCTGAAGTTGAATTTCAGTTCTGTGTGCATGAGCCAAGGGGTCTTGTTGGTCTCCTAACGTTGCTCTTTATATGGAAACTGAGAAAACCAGTAATGCCCTAGTTGCACAGACCAAATTCACATATAAACCTCATGCTAGGCACAACTTTTCCTCAATAAATGTTAGCTGCTAGAAACTATATCTAGAGAGAGCAAAGAACATTTTTTTTTAAATACACAAACTGAATTCTGATATACAGAATTATAAATTGCTGGAAGAAAATCCACAGGCTGTCAGCAACAGCACAGTGAAAACTCCTAAAGAAGAGAAGAGGGAAAAACAGGTCTGTGCAGGGGACTGACCACAAACCCAAGAGCATCAGAGGGGTCAGGACACATGCCAGCCGACTTAGGTAGTACACAGACTGAGACTCTTCACTCTAGCCTGCAAAAGTCCAGTGGGAATTCAAGACAGAATGAAAACACTCGGCAGCTCTGCCTGTGCTTTGCATCTGTCTCCTGTGCTCTGAGTCGCTTAGGATTCCAGGAACAGCAGGTCTTTTCTTGTGAGGAGTCTAAACTACCCCTCGGCAACAGCGGTTTTCTTACCTCCAAGGAGGTAAGAAACCGCCTGACCAATCCTGAGAAAAAGATCAACCAGACCACAGTTTGACCAAGACTTCTTGACCATGCTTATTTTCTGGACCGCTCACCTATATAATCTGGAAGCTCATGTCAGTAACCCCAAAGACAAGGCTGGACATGCTGGTCCTTTTGTCTACCTAGGATGGCTACAATGATTAAAGTTCCTTTCATAACTTTTCTGTATAGTTGTGGGGGCATGTGGTTGGATCTGAGTTGGGATTCTGGCTTCAAGCTCCTATAACAATACCTCCACCAGTGAAATAATTTCTATATCCAAAGACCAAAATACACCCAGACGACCACAAATTGTTAAGGCTGGTCTGCAGATTTATAAATGAATCCCTAAGGTCACCCTACTGTATGAGAAATAACTTGCTAAACTGAAGGAACTGGGCATTGCTCCTCTTCACTTACAGGTCAGGGGATCTGGATGGTTGTCACCAGCTTCACAATTACTGCATTTGTAGAACAAATCTGAATCTGATGGGGGCAGTTCTTATGTTTCTATTCACTGCCCATTCTCAGATTCCTGTGTCACAGGTCACAGAAGACCACTCTACACTATCACTATTTTCCCAAACAACTGTCTTTGGCCTTTGTCCATCATTCATCCTATCTTCTTATGCAACCTAAATGAGGTCTCTCCTATTGGTTTAATCAAATGGGCCCCCAAATATGTACTGTATTATCATTCAAATACAGAAGAACCACTGACTCAGTAGGAAACATTTTTTAGTTATTTTTCTAGTAGTGAATACAAAGTTGGAAATGCTCATCACCCTGATTCCATCATTATATATGTATAGAATGATCACACTGTACCCCATAAAAAGCACAATTCAAAATAAAATAAAACTTTAAACATTTTTAAAATTAAGAAAAAAGAAAGTATTACTTCTCAAAGGCTGCAGGGAGAATATGAGGAGAACAAGCACAGAGGAAGTGCTGCATTTTTACTAAGGAAGTGCTAATAGAAGCACAGAAGAGTTTAGGTCCTGGGTTTTGACCCCCTCCCATACATGCTATTGAACAAGCTACTCAGCCTTTCTAAATATTAGAAATCTGTAGAATGAGGATAGCAAAAACTTGCCTTGACTAGATCATACTATTTTAAAAGTATATATCCTTTTTTATTTAGGAGTAATTTTAGGTCTAGAGAAAGATACAAGGACTATCCCACATTGAGCTTCCCATATTGTTGACATCTTATGTTACTATAGAACACTACCATGAACTGAAGTCCAGATTTTGTTAAGATTTTACCAATCTCTCCATCAGTGCCCTCTGTGTTCCAAGACCTATCCCTTGATACTACACTGCATTTTATTGTCATGTCTCATCCTCTTCTAGTCTCATGTTCATGGGGGTTTAATAAGAATCAAATAAATGTGAAAATGCTTTGTGAAATAAAAAGCACCAAAAGAATACAACTTACTATTGTTAGGCATTAAGGGAATTCATGCACATAAAGCACAAGCAAATTGGCACATATTAAGTTCCAATTATTGATTATTAGCATCATTATAAATATTTATACCTATACTACATGTTGATCAATTCTGCATGTCTTTAATAGTTGTTTGGACCTCATAATTCCTATGACTATAGATTTTATTTTCTCTGTAAGAAGTCAGCCTTAAAGGGTCAATTGGCCCTTGACCAGATTTTCATCAACACCTTGCTTAGTCTAGGAGAACAGGAGAAAAAAGAGACAGTGTGAAGCAGAGCCACTGAGGGGACCTCAGAAGCTACCTAGGAAGTCGTGGAATCAATTCCACCTTGCTTCAGAAGAGTAAAACAAAAGCTCTGCAGCAGAACCTGTGCTGAAGCCACTGAACAGCCTGCTTCTCAGAGCATAACTCTCACCAGAAAGTAGTCAAAAGATTTTATGACCCCAAAGCCAGGGAGAACAGTAGATGATTTTTTTTTTTTTTTGCGGTACTGGGGATTGATCTCAGGGGCATTCTACCTCCGAGCTACACCCCCAGCCCTATTTTTTTTTATTCTTTATTTTGAAACCAAGTCTCACTAAGTTGCAGAGTGCCTCACTAGGTAGCTGAGGCTGGCCGCGAACCCAGATCCTCCGGTCTCAGCCTCCCGAATGCTGGGATTACAAGCGTGCGCCACCACGCCAAGCTAGGTGATTTTTTAGTAGGGAGGCCAACATGTCCACGTAGGGGTATGCTTGTTAAACACATTAAATATTATGTAATGTTAGCAGACAAAAGCAGAGAGATAAGAACTAGAGAGAGAGAGAGAGAGAGAGAGAGAGAGAGAGAGACATGAGGGTTATAGCAAGGTAGTTGAGTTGAGTAGAGATATAAGAAAAATGAAATAACTTTAATTGTAATAAATAGTAATTCTATTCAGCTTTCAGCATTATCTTTAGGAAAATCATGTTAGCAAAAATCAAGAAAACTTTTTATAAGTCTCTTTGTGAGGTAACTTACGGAGAAGCTTCTTGATACAGTTCATATTTTAGGAGAGGTTAGGATAAAATTGTATTAACAAATAAAATTAGAGAACTTTTTTTAGTCCTTTTTGGGGATTATAGATGATGCTTCTTGAGAAAATTCAAATTTCAAAAAGACTAGGAAAAGTCATTAAGTTTGGAAGTATACTATTCTGAGTTGAAATTAAAAACAAGATATGCTGCGGCATATGTGGCCAGTTGCATTCTATTTTGTTTAGGGTAACACTATCCCCAAACAAAAATTTCATCTCCTAATACCCATTTGAATCTATTATACACATGCAAAAAGAAAGAAAGAAAGAAAAAAGGAGTTGGAACCCTACCTCAAACAAGCATAAAAATTAACTGAAAGTGGATCATAGATATCAAGGTGTAGTGGATATAGAATATCTCCTGGAAGAGCTCTGCATTGACAATGCAAAATGTTCAGAGCTTGAATAATTGAACCATGGGGCTTCAAATCTCATCAGTGCATAAGTCCATGGATGGGTTAATGGATTTATTGGGTGGTAAGGTAGACAGATAGGGTATGGCTTATAGAGGTTGGTCATGGGGGATGTGGACTTGGGGGTTACATATGTCCCACACCCCATTCCTTTGCTCCCTCCCTCTCTCTGTTCCTCCACCATGCTCTGAGCTCAGAAGATGTGATTCAGCCTAACCAGAAACCTCTCAAACCTCCAAAACTGTAAGCAAATACATCTCCTCCTTCTAAATTGTGGTTGTTACTATAGGTATTTTGGGTTACAGAAATGGGAATGCTCGCTGAAACACAAAGTATGACCTAAAACTATACAACTCTTTAAAGAAAATACAGGGATAAATATTTATGACCTCAAGTTAGGCAAAGCCCTCTTAAATATGACACCAAAGATACAAGCTACAAAAGATAAGCTGGACTTCATCAAACTTAGACGTTATTTGCTTCAGTAGACAACATCAAGAAAATGAAAAGGAAATTTGCAGAATGGGGTCAAAATATCTGTAAATAATGTATACCTGATAAGTAATTTATATCTATGATACATAAAACTCTTACAACTCAATCATAACCCTATTAAAAATCAACAAAGACTCTATATAGTTCCCCCAACAAGGTATACAAATGGCCAGTGGGACATGAAAAAATGTGCAACATCATTAGGGAAATGTCAAGTTATACCACAGCCAGATATCACTTCATATCCAATAGGATGGTAACAATAAATATGAGAGAGAATAATAAGTATTGGCAAGGGTGTGGAGAATTAGAACCTTGATATTCTTCTGATGAAAATGTAAAATTGTACAGCTGCTTTAGAAAATAGTTGGACAGTTACTCAAACAATTAAACAGTAAGTTACTATATGATTCAGCAATTCCACTTCTAGAAATATATGTAAGGGAAATGAAAATACATGTCCATACAAAAACTTGTACACAAGTGTTCTTATCAGCATTATTCATAATAATGAAAAATAGAAACAACCCAAATGTCTACCAAATGATGAATAAATAAAATGTGGTATGTCCATAAAATGGAATATTAGTTGGCAATAAAAAGGAATGAAATAGCCGGGCGTGGTGGCACGTGCCTGTGTAATCCCAGTACTTGGGAGGCTGAGACCGGAGGATCCAGGTTCGCGGCCAGCCTTAGCTACCTAGTGAGGCACTCAGCAACTTAGTGAGATCCTGTTTCAAAATAAAGAATAAAAAATAGGGCTGGGGCTGTAGCTTGGAGGTAGAATGTCCCAGGGTTCAATCCCCAGTACTGCAAAAAAAAAAAAAAAAAAAAAATAGCCGGGCGTGGTGGCACATGCTTGTAATTCTAGTACTTAGGAGCCTGAGACTGGAGGGTGTGGGTTCACGGCCAGCCTCAGCTGCTTAGTGAGGCCCTCTGCAACTTAGTGAGACCCTGTTTCAAAATAAAGAATAAAAAATAGGACTGGGGGTGTAGGTTGGGGGTAGAATGCCTCTGAGTTCAATCCCCCATACCACAAAAAAATAAATAAATAAATAAAAACCAAGTGTGGTGGCATACCCTTGTAATAAATAAAATAAAAGATTAGTTGTTGCCTGGGCAAGGGGGACTGGAAGGACCTGAAGAGAAATGGTAAATAATTTCTAATGGACATGAGTTTCTGGGGTGATAAAAATATTTTAAAAGTTACTGTGGTGATGGCTACATAATTGAATATACTATAAAAATATTTAATTGTATACTTCAAGCAGATGAATTATATGGTATGTGGTTTATGCTTCAATTCACCTTATATATGAATAAACAGTGTGTAGGTACATATAAACACACACACACACACACACACACACACACACACACACACTGGTTAATACTATCAGAGAAACCTAAAAGGTAACACACTTGATTGGCATGATCTTTTGTGTACCCAGAAATTTAGCCCAGAAACGTTCTACCTCTGAGCTACATCCCCAGCCCTATTTTATTTATTTATTTGGAAACATGGTCTCACTAAGTTGCTAAGAGCTAATATCAGTCTCAGTTCTCTGTATGGGAAGGGGGGAGACAGGGAGGCAGGGGAGGGGCACCAAGTGCTGTGTGCATGTATGTCAATGTCAACATAATGCACCAATAAAAGCAATTAAAAAATTTTTCTCCCAGTCGGTAGATTGTGTCTTTATTTTTAAACTATTTCTTTTCATGAGCAGAAAGTTTAAATTTGGTAAGGCTCCAGTTACTAATTTTTCTTTCTTAGCACTTGTGATTTGTTCAGCCTATCAATCTCTGCCATTTAATTGATAGCACTTAATTCATTTATACTTAATATAATTATATCTAGTAGTATTTGGTTTAAGTTTACTGTCTTAGTTTTTTTCTTTCATTTGTTTTATCTTTTTTTTTAATTCTCCTTTCATGTCATTAGTGAACTGCTTTGTTTAGTATTTCACTTTTTAGCTGTATTTCTTTGTTTTTGGGGGGGTTGGTCATTATTCTAGGACTTCAACATGTATCTTTATCACAGTCTACATGGATTTAATTTTGTGCTATATATAAAATATAAGAGGACTGCTCACTTCCCCATCCTTTGCCACTGTGTTATATATTTTGATGTTTACACATTATAAAACCCATATTGTAACATTAAAACTTTTCCTTTAAGCAATTAGTTGTCTTTTGAAAAAAATTTATAGAAGAAAGTTCATTAATATTTACCCTCATATTAGCTATTAACTTTTATCATTTCTTATAGTGAATGTCTGCTGGCAATAAATTATCTCAGATCTATCTAAAAGTATCTGTATTTCACCTTCGGCTTTAAAGAATATTTTCACTGGATATAGAATCCTAAGGAAGCAGTTTTTTATTTTTCCTCTTAGCACATTAATGGTGTCATTCCACTGCCTTCTGGCCTCCACTGTTTCTGATGAGAAGGTATCAGCAATTTGTTTTGTTCTCCTTTATGAAATATGTAGTGTGTCATTTTTCTTTGGTTGTTTCTGATATATTTCTCTTTACCTTTGATTTTTAGCAGTTTAACTATGATGTGTCTGGGTATGGTGAGTGGTTTTTTTTCCCCCTTGTTTTTAATTTATCCTGATTGGGTTTTTTGTTTGCTTGTTTTTTATGGTGCTGGAGATTGAATCCAGGGGCATTCTACTTCTAAGCTACACTCCCAGCCCTATTTTACTTTTTATTTTATTTTATTTTTTGCAGTACTGGGGATGGAAACTGAGGACATTCTACCTCCGAGCTACAGCCCTAGCCCTATTTTTTATCCTTTATTTTGAAACAGAGTCTAAGTTGCAGAGGGCCTCACTAAGCAGCTGAGGCTGGCTACAAACCCGGGTCCTCCAGTCTCAGCCTCCCAAATGTTCCTATTTTACTTTTTAAAAACAGGGTCTCACTAAGTTGCTGAGGTTGGCTTCAAACCTGCGATCCTCCTGTCTTAGCCTACCAAGTATTGGAATTACAGGCGTGAGCCATCATGCCTGGCTTTGATTGGGTTTTATTGAAGTCAGTATTTCTTCAATATTTTTCTGTCCATTTTTTTTTCTCTCTTTCTGTAACTGCATGTATATATAAATTAGATTGATATTGTTTCATATGTCAATTTTTTTCTTGTTCTCTTCTTTGTGATGGAGTCTTACCCTGTTGCCCAGATTGGCCTCAAATTCAGGATCTTTCTGCTTTACCTCCCAAGTTGCTGGTATTACAAGCATGTACCACTGCACCCTGCTTTGAATGTTCAATCTTTTCCAATCTTCTTGTATTCTTCAGATTTGATAAATTCTATTAATCTCTCTTTATATACACTAACCTTTTCTTTAGAGTTCCCCAAACTGTTGTTTTCAGAGACTGTAGTTTTGCAGTTCTAGAATTTTTAGTTTCCAGATGCTGAATTACCAATTCTGTTCTATCATTCTAACCATGTTTTTCTTTAAGTTCTTGAACATATTTATAAAAGCTGCTTTAGTTTTGGTCTGCTAATTACAACTTTATGTGTTTAATTTTTTTATTGTATCTGGAAAGGAATATAATTCAGTATAATAAAGTAAAAGGTGAAGTAAAGCTAGGTGTGGTGGTGCATGCCTGTCCTCCCAGTACTCGGAAGGCTGAGGCAGAAGGATCACAGAGTCAAGGACAACCTAGCAACTTAGTGAGACACTGTTTAAAAATTAAAAATAAAATAAGGCTGGGGATGTAGCTCAGAGGTAGGATGTCCCTGGGTTTAATCCCTAGTACCAAAATAAGTAAATAAATAAATCACAAGGGTCACCTGTTCTACCCTTTCTATACCATCCATTTTCATGAGGGAAAAGAAACAGTACAGTTATAAATGCAGAGAAAAAGTAAATCTGGAAAATTACTAAGTTTTAGAGTATAAGTTTACAGGGAAAGGAAACTTTGCTTTTTAGCTTTTATACTGCTGTGATGTTTGATTCTTTCTTTACAATGAGTATATGTCACCTTTTTAATTTAAAAATATGGAAAATAAATATAATACATACATATCTAGTTCTAAGTATAGCAAAGTTATAGTGAACAAGTAGATAAAAGCAGAAAATTTTTTAAAAAGAACCCATAATACTAAGCATATAACATAAAATATAACACTTAAGACTCTACTTTTCTATTTTTCCCACACTATATCCACATTGGCTCCCCTTACTTAAGTAAGCACTGGTCACTTTAAATTCTTGGAAGATTCCAAAAGGCAAGGAAAAACTTTAAGAATTCACAGAAAACTAAAAAGCTAAAGTGTAGTTATTTTCCTTAGACGTAAGAATTAGGGGACAAATAAGCACTTAATATCTTTTTATAAAAGTCTTCTGGAGGGTATTGTGTGTGTGTGTGTGTGTGTGTGTGTGTGTGTGTGTGTGTGTGTGTGTTGGAAATTGAACTCAGGAGCATCCTACCTCCAAGCTACATCCCCAGTCCAATTTTTTTTTTCCCAAAGAGTTTTGCTAAATTACTGAGAGTCTTGTTAAGTTGCTCAGGCTGGCTTTGAACCTGCAATCTTCCTATCTCATCCTCCTAAGTACTGGGATTACAAGGGTGCCCCACTAGGCCCAGCAAGGGGGGGGGTAAAATTTGAAGATTGTTTTTAAAAACATTGCATGACAGTAATGCATGACATTGCATTACATTGATTCTTTTCTTGACCCAAACAAGTCAGACAGCATGTAGTGGAGGCTCACATAGTTTCCCAAAGATAAAATGGATCATCCCAGGAGGTTAGTGAGATCCCATCCCTAGTAATCAGAATTCAAACAGAACCTAAATGCCCATTAGTGGCAGGAATGTTTCAGAGGACACTTAGGCATCAGAGATATGGTTAATTATAGTCTTTTCCAAAACTGAGATTCTATCAAGGGTAAAGAGCACTGGGTCCAGAGCCAGAAAACCTAATATGAAGCACCCATCTCTCCAAGGAGATATGGGGACTCCTACAGAGCCCGTTTCACCATTTGTAAAGGAAAGAATATAAGTAAAAGCGCATTATAAATTGTGAAGTATTATCAGAGTAATATCACTTATTATCACTGGAAAATAATTAGCAAGTTACTAGGTCAAAATCTTAAAAGAAGTTACTTAAACCAACTATTAAGCAGAATTTTTCAGTGGTAAGGATTACAGAACCCGTTTTCCAAACAGCCTGTGAAATTTTAACAACAGATGCATAAGTCTCAGTGCCTGGCATGACTTACATATAATCTTGACCTAGAAGAAAAAAGCCAAATTGTGATTTATGTGGTACTATGTCCCAAGCTGCTAAAAATACTAGATGATGAAGAAAAACAAATGACCTTTCGCTGCTAAGGCTAAAGTAATATCAAATGCCTATCATTCCGGAATATTCAGCCTTCTCTCCTATAACAAGTATGGGGGAAGGCAGTTGGGAGTCATTTTAACAGACACAATGGGAACCTGACAGTCTGTAAGAGTTCCAAAGGGACAAACCAAAGACCAGGGCCCTTGAGCTGAATATGCTGCTATACAACTTAATCTATTTGAACTTCAGATTACTGCTCTTTAAAATGAAGGTTTGGGGTTGTCAGACTACAACAGCTATTAAAATTCAGTTTGAGTATTGTATTAGATCTCTAAGTTAGCAGGCCTTTTCATAACCATATGCAAACCTACCCACTAAGCAGAACATCTACCACAGCATCAGTCCTTCATCATCTTTCATATCTTTCCCACATTATATTTGCTGAGACAATGTATAAGACAGTCAAATCATGACTCATCCATAATTAGGAGTTCAAAACACACAAAGAAGAAAAAGTGCTATTTAATAAGCATGGACACTTTTGTATTTTAAATATTCCCTTTAAGATTACAAATATTTATTAATCTATGTATCTTTTCAAATAAGCTCCTACCTAGAATAAATGAGAATTGTTAAAGTAGAAAGAAATTGCCAGGTAATTATTTAAATAGATCTTATATGGTGGGTAGTTTTAGAGCACTTTTATTTTCTTTTACATAAATCTTGCTGTCTAAGAGGCAATAGTCATAGCACTAGGCATTTTTATGTAGGTTATGATTTAAGTAAATGCTTTAAACATAATACAAATAAAGTTTCCTTCTGTTTTTGCTCATGGATTATCATTTCTTCCTTAGAGCACCAATTTTCAACAGAATATTTTATAAAATACAATAATAGCAATACATTTATTCACTAAAGGAAAGAAAGAAAAGGAGAAGAGACAAAAGAAAACACATTTCCTTTTTACTCTTAAACATGATTACTAGATAATTTCCCTTACACATAAAATTACTCATCCAGAAAAAAAATCTTCTCAAACTGACACTTCAATTAAAATAGATGCTTCTGTCTTCTGCCTCCATCTTGATGCCTGCCTCACAGAGAACTTAAGGTATTCATAATTTTCTTCTTTACACATCTGCACTACACTGCCTTCCTCAATCACAAGGAGCCTACCAAAGTACAAAAGATTTAATACAGCCATAATCACTATTACTGTTTGTGCCAAGTGCTTTGGTAGATTCCTAGCCTAGATTCTGATGGTAAATGAGAAATTTTACATATAAATTTTATGGTAAATCAACATTATACATAAAATAAATAAAAGAATAAAAAGCTTAATAAAATCTAACACTGGACTATTCCTCAGCAGTAAACATAAGAAATCATATTTTCCCATGCAAAGTTCATGCACAGAGCCACTAGTGATCCCTTTTACGTTGGGGACAGAAATAAATAGGAAAGAACAGTCTTCTGGATATTTTCATAGCTACCGTCCCTGAAAAGTGGTGCTTCTTGCAAGAAAAAGATAGAACAAAGATCTTAATGTTGCAGGTCTGAAAGATATCCACATCAAAACCAGGTAGAGTGGTCCTAACCCAAGCAGCTGGCAAACCGCAGGATGGATGTGGGCACTCTTCTGCCTAATAAAATCTGAATCAAACACTTTGCATCTGATTCTCCATGTGAGCTTTTATGCAAACTTCTAAAGTGCAAGGAATCCTGGGGTGGAAGAGCTATTCTGAGAGATTTCACATAGTTCATGTAATTAGGGAAACCACTTCCTTTGATTGTAAGTGTTCAAAACAGCCGAATTTCTCCTATCAAAGGCACTCTGTGATTTGGGTCACCTCTTTTACTTTCTCTTTCATGTTGCTCAGGAAGAGAGGTGAAGCTGGAGAGCACATTATTTAGGGGAAAAAAGATCTTGCTTTTTGTTTTAGGGATTGAACTTGTACTATTCAAAAGACTGTCATTTAGAATCCTTCTTTCTCACCCTCTGCCTCTTTCCTTCTCCATCGTGGCTCGTCAGGTGCTACAGAGCACGCAATCTGAAATGCCAATTTAAGGTGGAGAGAAGACTGTCATAGTGTGTAAAAGGATTCTAATTTTTGTGTTTGGGTTTAGAACACAATTAGAAAGAACTATAATTTGCAGAATCTTGGTCTCCATATAATACATTTTTGTTATTATAAGTGAGTGAGAGAAGAAGAGAGGAGGGGAAGAAAAAGAGAGAGAGGAGAAAACAAACAAACAAACAAACAAAAAACAAGAAAAAGGATCCCCTCAAAGAAATCACATGCCGCCATCAGCAAATAGTGTAAAAGAAAATTACCAATATGTTCTTTCCCTATTCCTCATGTACCTTTTTCCCTAAAAGTGGGACATAGGTTTATTCCATGAGGTGGCTTATGCTGCCTTTATTACAGCTAATTTTAGCACTGATGCTTTTGAGATATTCAGTACAACTTAGTTAAAATACTTTGGTCAGCTTTGCATGTAGTTAGGTCTGTCAGTGAAAGTACAAACTATAAGGAGTAAAGAAATAATACACCACTTATCAACTACTTTGGTGCCTGTATTTCTATGGAATATAAAGCAAATCACATTCCACAGAATGAATCTGTTGCTGCAATCTCTAGAATTTTAGTTAAATTTCAGTTATCTAAAATCCCAGATGTCTACAAAGTAGTGATGCTGTCACTCATATCAAAGACAAGGGTTTTGAGCCCTATGAATAAATGTGACAAAATTGTCCAGAACAATGGGAACACTGACATTCACTATGTTAGACCTTTCCAATGCAAGGAAATATAGCTAGGCAGGAATTACCCCCCGTTATACAGGTGGATAAACTAAGTCCAAGAGAGGTAAGCCGATTTGCCAAGCATTCCAGTTCATAAGAGCAAAGTAGGAGCAGATCTACAACTTTTAACAGAGAAGACCAGGACATGATTCTCCTCATTCAGGATTCTAAATTTTATCACAGTTTGAAATCACATTAAATTTTCTGGCAAACATACCACATGCTAACTCACAGACCAAATATAAAGTGTCCCATTAAGTTTTTACCCTCTCTACCTACACTTAGCTTTCCAGAATCCACATGTAGAATTTTTATTTCTATCTACCAAAATTGTTGTATCTTCTCAGGTTTTTGTTCTTGTGCTTTTCAACATGTCGACCACTTTTCTTATTATCATAGTAACTGCAGAGTGAATACTATGCTGCCTAAATAATCAATGGACATGTTGAACAGGACACCAAGTAAAATTATTTAATTCCACAAGGACTATGTGCTCTTTATGTCCTAGAAAAAATGTTTACAAATCTACCTTCTGTGTTCAAGGAAACTTTATTTCAATATTTTTATTTCAGAACCAGATAAACTGCCTTTCAAACAATAATCCAACTTCTTCATTCCCACCACTGTCCTATCCTTAACATAGTTTTCTAGACAAAATGTATTAAGCACTTACTCTGTACCAACATTGTACTGAGGAGGGTCTTCACTTTAGGAAAGAGAAACAAAGCTAAAGATCTTGTCAATGAACCAAGCAGGACAAGAGGCCAAGCTAGGGATTTCAACACAGGTCTGTCTCGCTTCTGAGCCCACACTTCAAACCACTGCCTCTGTTTCAAAGATGTCTACTTACAAGTTTATCTTTCTCAATTCAACTGCAAGATCCCAGAGGGTATCCCAACATCCAGCACAGTTCTGGTATACATTAGGCACTTAACAATGCCTTCTTAATTAAGTTGAAACTAAAGTATAGTAAGGAGGGAAAGAGCTCTGCTGTCTAAATAAAAGAAAATTTAAAAGGGACGGATAGTTGCCTCCAGATAGAGGAAGTATCCGACCCAATTTATTTAGCCCTAGAGAACAGTATTAGAATCAATGGATAGAGTTAACATGAAACAAATTTTAACTAAAACCAACTAAAGCCTTTAAAAGAAAAGAATGTCAAAGGAAGAAAAGGTGTCTTAATATAAGATTCCTATCACCAGAGATAATTCAGGTTATCTCTATCCAGACAACAAGATGATATAGAAAACAATCCCATACTGAGAATCTCTGATTAGACCAGTAGTTCTCAACTGCCACTGTACTGACTTGCTATATTAGGCATGGATGTTTAAAAGAAAACTTCTCTCTCTCTCTCTCTCTCTCTCTCTCTCTCTCTCTCTCTCTCTCTCTCTCTCACACACACACACACACACACACACACACACACACACACACACACCTGCTCTGGAACTTCTAAATCAAAATTCCTATAGTATATATTACTGGGCCAACCAGGTTATTCTGATGTGTAGCTAAAATTAGGAAAACTGGTCTAGTGAGGTTCTTTTCAACCTTAGGATTCTATAACTCAATCTGGCATTGCTTTCAACTACCTCTTAATTTTATGATGGTATTTTAAATTTTCAAGTACTATAGATCCTCCTTGAGTGACTCACTTTCTACATCAAACTTTGGCCTCTTATTTCACTATATACTTTTAGTTACAGTTAGTATGAGAGAGCTTCTTCCAGGAAGTATCAATTTGGAAATGATTTCAAATTGTGCATCATCTATCTACATGTTATCCAATCTGTTTCCAGATCTCATGTGCTTTTTATTACCATGGATATCAGCCTCTCTGGGTCAAGGAGTCTTGAAAGTTTCCATTGCTTTGCTACTATACTGTCTTCTAAAATTTTGGAATTAAATTTTAAAAATATTTCATTATACTTCCCATTTTGAGATATAAAATTTATGTGTCCATCACCAACTTGGGAGAGAAATGTTTATTGAGTATTGCATAGAAATAAGCTACATTTTAAAATCAATAAATACTTTAGTACCTACTATATGTCAAGTACAATACTGTTGGGAGCTTGGAAGCTAAAGAGAGAAAAGGAAATATAAAGTCTATACTTTTAACATTTACTTAGTGCTCACCATGTACTAGACTGCTTGTATACTATCTCTTAATTCATTTAACAAGCCTACGAGATAGCTACCAATGTTATATCAGTTTTGTAGATGAACAAAGTGAGATTTAGTGGATAAATAACTGGTCCTGGGTCACGAAGCTGAGCAGTTCATTTGACAGAGACTTAAACCAAAGATGAACATGTTCTTCTACTAGTATATTACACATCTAACTGGAGAAGGGAAGGAGAAAAAAAGTTTACAGAAAGCAACCTAAGACACCAGCTCGGTAGAGAAGTAAACAGATCTATGAAAACACAGAGGGAAAATTTAACTCTGCTGGGGGGAGGCCAGGGGCCAGGAGAGCTTTGAAGGAGGGGTATTTTAAGGACAACAGGCTTCTGACAAGCAAGGAAGAGGCAGAAATGCATTTCAGCTGGAGGCCAGAAAGGACACTGCCCATTTGGAGAACGTTCTGTCCTCTCATGAAGCTGATACTCTGCATGCGTGAGGGGCAGGTCACAGAAGATGCTGAAAGTTTGCAGACGGTGATTTTTAAAAAGGTAATGGAGAACCATCAAAGGTTCTGGTACAGAAATGGCATGATCTGTTTTTCTTAAGTTTAACATCCATATGGCATATGGATCAGAAAGGAAAAATATCCAAATGCTAGAAGATGATGACTTGAACTGAGGGAAACTGAGGGAGATAAGACAGCACTAATTTTTTTTAAACTTCCCCTATTATCAACAAAGCTAACATGGTTGAGAAAATAACTAAATACCCATTTCTTCAGGAATTCCATCCTTCCAGTGCCACGACCCTGTTCTGGAATTGACTGGATTGGAGATAAGAATTCCACTGAGGAAGGCTGGGAGTGAGGTCAGGAATATTTCCAGGAAATCTAAGAATCAGACATCTAGTTCTGGTTGCACACTACCCTTAGAAACGGGAAGGGATGAAATCACATCAAACCAGTTAGCTGCCATCTTTGCCTCTGCTTCTATCATATTACACTTGTTCTTACAACTGGCTCCTTTCCCAAATCTTTGCTTGGTCATCAATCCAAAGGCTACCTACCTGAGTTCACAATACTGAGAGCACCTGGGTGACCCTTGGAGAAGCTGCTGCCTACTGTCACACTGCCAATTCTTCCGTATTTCTATGTTGATTTGCTGAATCTTATTCATCTTTGATTAAACTATTTCTCTGAATAATACTTAATATGCCACATAATTTTCTAGCTAAGACAAAAAATTCTGCCCAGACTTTTAGCTTACAAAACAAAGACAATATAAAGTAACTGCCACTAATTGATACTAATTTTGCAACATGTTTTCCTTTTAAACTGACAAATTTGAAAACAACTACTATTTTTATACATGACTGACTTAATGGCTCCTATCTCTGGACACTTTATTTTTCACTCCATCTCAAAATGAAATCGTCAAATTCCTAAGCAACTCTTTCCCCCACCTCCATCACACTGGGTATCCATGGCAACATGTCCTGAAGAACTGGTACACTGTGGCATTTCATTGTTTAACAGAGGACCTAATGTCAATTACTATACATATAACTTTATATGTGTGTATGTTACTTAACCTCCTTTATATTCTCTAAGGTATCTAGACAACCTCTGATTCCCTGGAAACAATGCATTATCCCCTCTAGTGGGTAAAAGAGCAAAAAAACAAAATGTGAGCACACGAGAGTATGATTTAAGATCTTTCAGCTGTTGTAGTTTTTGCTATTTTCGCCAAGTTAGAAAGCATAGCCAAGGTTTTTATCAAGCCACACAAAAACTGCACAAAGGGTACTAATCCACAAAAGTAATTATATTCGTTAATAAATTGCATGCACAGTTTTCAAAGGTGCTGACAGACATGCCAAAATCTATCAACAGAAGCATCTTATTTCTTTCAGTCACAGATACATATTTTCAATAGAATTTTGGTAGATTCTTTATCTTTTTTCCCCCCTTTTTTGTGGTAAAATGCCAGGGGGCATTTTACCTCCAAGCTACATCCTCAGCCCTTTTTAATTTTTGTTTTGAAACAGGGTCTCACTAGGTTGCTGAGAGTCTTACTATGCTGCCTAGGCTAGTCTCAAACCTGCGATCCACCTGTCTCAGGCTCCCAAGTACTAGGATGACATGCATGCACCACTATGGCTGGTTGAATTCTGGTAGATTTAGAAACCCTGAGACACTCTGAATCTGGTGCAGTTAAAGTTTGTTTTACTCTGGTGGCAGGAATAATCATCAGCCAGACCTTCCTCTCCCTTCCTGATGGTCACGTTCTGCCAGGGACAGAAGCGCCAAGTGCAACCTGCACAGAGCACTTTCCTAGCTAAATGTTCACCTCTTGTCCTAGCTCCCTAGCACCTTGGCAGCATCCTGATATTGTGGAATCCTCAGTTAACTAGTACACTTTGGGTGGAATGTAATGCATTCTCACGACATATTTAATTCTGAACTTGGCATTTAAATTCCAAACTAGAAAGACCTTAATCATTCTATTTAACCCTCTCACTTTACAGATGAAGGTGTTAAAGAAGTGAAGTAACTCATTCCAGAGTTTCTAGGACAATAAAGTGTGAGTATCTCTTCTCCTGGATGGCTTAGAAGTACTGGCATATTCTCATTATATTCTCATTAACCTTTGTGTCCTTTTCTTGTTTTTGAGAATGAAAGAAATTACATAGATATCATCTCAAAGCAGCTTTCCACTAAGTAAATACATATGGCCTACCAGCTACTTTATAAATATGCATATATATGTGTGTGTGTGACATTTTCTATGTCAATAAATGTTTTATAAATATATATGTATGACATTTTCTATGTCAATAAATGTAGATCTAGATTACTGTTTTCCATAACAGCTTAAGTTTCATTGAATGGGAATACCAATATTTATTTACTCATTCCTCTACTCTTGAACATTAGGTTGTTTCAAACTTATCATATAAAAACACTTATATGAGCATTGCTGCACATTTATCAGATGTGCTTCTTTGCCCATGACCTTAGGATATATTCTTAATTGTGAAATGCCTAAGTCAAAAAGTATGCACATTTTTATACATAACATAAGGGCTATACTTCAGAAGTACATTGATTTATGCTTTTACCAACAATGTGAGAGAGTATCTGTTTTTACAAGTGTTTGTTTTGTTGTTTGTTTTTTGCCGTACTGGGGATTGAACTCAGGGGCATTCTACCTCCGAGCTATACCCCCAGCCCTATTTTTTATTCTTTATTTTGAAACCGAGTCTCACTAAGTTGCAGAGGGCCTCACTAGGTAGCTGAGGCTGGCCGCAAACCCGGATCCTCTGGTCTCAGCCTCCCAAATGCTGGGATTACAAGCGTGTGCCATGCCTAGCTGATTTTACAAATTTTTAAACTGTCTCAGTTTCTTCAGATGTAAAATAGTGATGATGATGATGCTGCTGTGTTTCGGATTCTAGGATGCAGGTTTCTTCTGGTGTCATGAAATCAGGTTCATGTTACAATTGGTAGCATCAGTATAGTTCTCACTGGTGCATTTGTTTTTCTTTCTTGGTGCATATAATAATGGTTCATTTTAAACCAAAGGCATCTTAGATTTAATAAAATACGATAGTGCACCTAGCAGGGATGTGCTGAGTCTAAAGTGAAATGACCTTAGTAAACACTCCAAAAATGTTACCAATTATTTATGTAGTCATATATTTCTATAATTGTTTTCAATGTTTAAGATTTGTAAAATTGATTTAAAGAACACTTTTAGTTCCTATATTTATTTTATGTAACACAAGTAAAGATTTCTCAATTTTTCATTTTAAAATTACCACAGATAAAAACAGGTTCTTATTTAACATAATTTAAAGGAATTCTATATGAGCAGAAAATGATCATTATTTTGTATTTCAGGAAAGAATTAGTTCAACAACATACTAAAGACTCGTGATCTTAGGCAAAGTCTCCAAATCACTGTAAGAGAAATAATACAAAGAACATGAAAACTTTTGATGGGGTCAGCTTAACCATAATGCTTTCCGTGTGCTGCTCTGTTATGGGATCTTTTGCAGACATGTAAGCTCAAATCAACATCACTTGGGGGAGTTGCAACTGGAAAAAAAAATCCAATGGAATAGTGGAGAAGTCATCAAGAAGGGGTATGAGTGGAATCTAGCATTGGAAAAATAATTTTCTCTTTTTATTTCAATAATTTTCTTGAAGTCTTTGCTGCAACACGAAATCATTATTGTTCTCTTATTAGAGTCACAAAGAAATGTGTGACTTGGAGGGGGTAAGGCTTAAACTGGTATGAGATATGAGAAAAAGCTACCTGTGCTTCAGTTAATAGGGGCAATGGTAGAAAGAATGTGTGTGCAAGGGGGTCGAGGAGTCTGAATCCACGATCTATCACTTTGGGCCCGTAGGTTCACTTCTCTCCATTTCTTCACCTGTGTCTCACTGGTGAATGAGAACGAACACTCCTCAGCACGATGCCCGACACAGGAAAGAGTTCAATAAAAGATGGCAGGCATTATTCACTGATATGTATATTACAGGACTTCTGACTCTGTCTCTTGAATTTTTTGTCCTAATTTAGGATAAATTTTACTAACATTTTCAGCCAACATATATATTCTTTTTTTTTTTTTTTTTTTTTGTGGTACTGGGGATTGAACTCAGAGGCATTCTACCTCTGAGCTATACCCCCAGCCCTATTTTTTTTTTATTCTTTATTTTGAAACCGAGTCTCACTAAGTTGCGGAGTGCCTCACTGGGTAGCTGAGGCTGGCCGCGAACCCGGATCCTCCGGTCTCAGCCTCCCGAATGCTGGGATTACAAGCGTGCGCCACCACGCCCGGCTCCAACATATATATTCTGATTTAGCACTCCCATCTTATCTAGGAATTAGGCAGTTTTCTTAAAAGCTTTGCCAAAACAAAAGAAAGGTCTGGTCAGTTTACTAGAATGGTGGTACATTTCAGCTTCTTCTCATATCTCATACCAGCTGCTTCCCATGACTTTCTTCCCCACCAAAACCTCTTCAAAATGAAAACTTGCGTGCTTTTAGCTGGGATACTAAATCTGAAAGATGCTCATTCTAAAGATAATCTTTTTTTTTTTTTAATAGAAAAACAGAATTTCTACTTCTGAACAAATTATCTATTAAAGTATTTTTCTCCTATCTTTCCCTCACTAGGAATAGCAAAGCAAGTCTTAGAAAGGGTAAGAAAGCAGCAAATCATTAATTAAATTATTTAAATAGGAATGGGTTTCTTAAACAAAGTAGGAAATGAAGTAAGTAGGGGGATGGTACCCCTAACCTCTAGAGATTTAACAATCATTATTCATCCATCCTTCTCTTAGACCACTGAGGTAATTAGAGGGAGATGGACACTGGGTGGTCCTCTGCAATGGAAATTTGTTTTCTTATTCCCTTTATTCATTTTGCAATCAAAATCCTTGTATTTACTAAGTGGTCATAATGCTAGTTCCTACTTCCTGCTGTATGCTTGAAGAAAACCACAAACTCAACTCAAATAGGACTGTGGTTTGGCGAGGCAATAAATGTCCATTCTAAAACCACATGGCCCTCGCAGTGGGAACGGCACTTACTACTCTGTCCGGTCTACTGAAATCCAGAGGACACAAACCTCCTCTGGTTGCACAGCCACATCAGAGTTAGACCTGTAGACGCTGCTGATCTGAATGTTTACCCTGCTTCTCTAGAACTTACTGCCCAGAAGAGCCTGTAAGCGCATGCTGCAGTTCAAACAGTTTCCCCTCCCCTTGCCTCTAAACTGACAGTAAAAATGAGGAATGAATCTTCTCTTTGTAAGGCAGATTCTTTGTGACTCTGGACACCACCTTGCCCCCTGCGGTGCTGGAATACCATGACATTAGTCTTGCTCTGTGCCTCTCTTTCTTTTCCCTGCCCCAACTATACAGTACAAAACTCTTAAACCTCTATACCCTCTCTAATTTCTATAAATCCTAGTAAGTGCTACTGGCAAAAACATCACACAAAGAACTTTTAGGATATATACATTTAGAGACAGTGTCTCATTCTTTGGGTTAAACATATTATAGTTCCATAAAGAAATATAATTATATTACTTGAAAGCATTTGTTTTTAATCATATGAGAAGTATAATTTTCTGTTCATAATGTACAGGTTACTGCAAAACATTATTGAAGATTGTAAGTCCCTCAGTTTAAAAATGAAAAGGAAACAAAGAAAGACTTCTGAGAAATCTCCTCTCTGGAACAAAATGCACCTTCCCTTCCATTGCTCAGTGCCTGACATTCTTAGTGTTTGATAAGACACACTGGTATATTCAGTACCATAAGGTTCTATTTTCAAAGAACGTGTCTGAAATTTAACTTCATTTTCTATTTTCAAACTGTGAGGTAGAGATGTCTAAGCAGAAAAACACAAGTAAGTGTGGCTGCTACAAGGGTAACCCGAGATCCTTGTTTTGCTGTGGTGAAAGTGCTCACCAAGCTAAAAAGCTGTGAAACAATATATGTTCTTTATTTGTTGTCCCAGGACCCATGGACATATTATTTATCTGAAGACTAAAATACACAAACAAACAAACATATTGCACTGCAAAAGTACTTTCCATTAGGAGATAATCTATATGGCATTCTATGAGGAATATTTTTAAGGGTGGATTAAACTTATATGTCATCTACAAAATATGTAAACTAATGACAAGGCAGTGAATTTTCAATGTAGGGAAAAAATAGTACATCCATTCCTTAGAACAACTTGCTACTTTATAAAATGTGCCAAATATGAATTACTGGCCCCTCTGTTCCAAATCTATACCTTGCCCTCCTACGTGGTAGTTGAGCTAGACCCTGCAAGCATTTCTCCTTTGTCACTCAGTGCAATTTCGGGCCTTGTTAATAGCAGCACTGGAGGGTCATCGCAGGCAAGGGGCTTCTCTTTCTTATTCCCTGGTACCTTTTCTTCCTTTTACAGCATGGCTGCCAGCAGCCTGCAGGAGAGCCGGCTGAGCTCATCTTCCAGCAAGTTTCTCTGACACCCCAGCTGCTGAGTTCTTGTGCACAAGCTGTGGCATGCCAGACTTCTTTCTAATAGGGAGCTTCCTGCCTGGCAGCTCTGGCCACTGCACCCAAGTATGTATCTTTATGTGCAAATTTCTGCCCACAGGTCACGTAGCAAATGGCTTCCTGAGGAAGAATCCCCACCTACAGCACTACATGAAACCTCAGCAGCACCCTAGCAGGTAAAACCCCAACAAACTCCACTAGTATCCATTTGTGGCTGCCGCCTCTCCAATTGTTTCAAGCACAGCCTAGGCCCTGTCCCAAGTCTGATTCTGCCCCGATATACTTCCTCTGTGATAGAGTTGTTGGCAGCTGCTCTCTGTACTTGTTATTCCTGTATTCTTTAGAGTCTCCTTCACGCCCTTTAGTAGTTAACTACCTTGACTGGTTAATTCTCTATATTTTGCTGACTAAACCCTGATTGATATAGAATTGGTCCCAGATGTGGTCCCAGGTTAAGACCCTCAAAAATGGGATTTGGGGATTGGTTTGGTCATGTGCCTGGACTGGAGGGCAGAGCAGTGGGAAACGGGATGCTAATAATCTATGTCTTAAAATTGCATCAAAATTATCATGTGTGATGAAATGAAGTAACCAACCGAAATGAGGACTGGAGTCAGAATGGCTGTTGTCCTTGACAATTAGCTGCAATGAGGGATATAAAGAACCGATGTAGGGTGGGAGGGATTCTTTTGAGTGTAATGAAGCATTTACCAAGAGAAAATAAGTTCAAGTTCTTTAACCCCCAGCCAAGTCATGGTCTAGGAACCAGAGAGCGTCCATAGCAGTTTTAGAAGAATCTTTCATTTCTTGTAACCATGAGGCCAATATTTCCAGACATCAAAAATAAAATTTATTGTATGTGTTGCTCAATCACAACATCTGTTCACAACCTCACCAAGTCTCTCATGTGAGAGTCAGTGTGCTGATTGGGGAAAACGGAACCTAAAACCAGGAAGGGGAAGTGTCTGGTTGGATTCAAGATGAAATGGACAATTTCAAACCCTAAAGAAACTCTGAGGCTCTCTTGATCATGGAAGTAGCTTGTCTTCATGTCTCATTAAACTACATGACTTTTGTTGATATAACCCTGGAAGTGTGTGCAAGAAATATCAATGATGTTTGATAAAGAAATATGCAGCAGATCAGGCTGATTTCCTGGATACAGATGGCATTTACTAGAGATCCCAGAGTTAACATGTTTGCTCATGAGGCTGGAAGTGTCTAATAGCTGACTTGGATGGTTGACTGAAACCTAAACTCAGTGGTAGCCTACATGCAATGAGGTTGAGATGCCAGAATGCCACCTACGTACATGGAGAGAGAACTTCAAAGGCTTAGAGAAACAGGAATGTTGGAGCCATTCATTCTATGAGAATTTGCACACCACCCACCTCACCTGTATCTTCCAAAAAAGACCAGAGCCACTCCCTCTAGGATGATGCCGAAAACACAGTAGTAGGGGGGAGGGGGCTGCATCTCTAAATGCTCTGTGGTTCTTGTCTTGTGTAGGCCAGATGTGACCACAGGAAATGTAATGACTGAGACAGGCTTCCTGGTTTCCAGGTATGATGGGTGAGAGGAGTAAGAGAGGCCAAGTATCAGAACTTAATGTCACAGACAAGATTAGTGCATCTACCATCAAAGGCAGCCCACAGGAATCTCTG